>PVKA01016732.1:0-21785 GCA_004027165.1 Ctenomys sociabilis | reverse complement strand
TTTGGCATTGGCCTCCCAAGTGCTAGAATTATAGGCAAGCCACAGCACATCCAGAAAAGTAAAATTACAAACTTTAAAATCTACTTTAAAGCCGGGCGTGGTGGCGCATGCCTGTAATCCCAGCACTAGGGAGGCTGAGGCAGGAGGATTGTTGTGAGTTCGAGACCAGCCTGAGCTACAAAGTGAGCTTAAGGCCAGCCTGAACTGCACAGTGAGACCCTGTCTCAAAAAGACAAAAAAAAAAAAAATAAAAAAAAAAATAAAATCTACTTTATTAGGGATTGACTCCCAAAAGCAGAGCTATTGCCCTGTATTTTAGATGGGGCCTCACTAAATTGCCTATGTTTGCTTTGACTTTGTAATCCTTTTGCCTCAGCCTCCCAAATACTTACGATAAGGTGTGTGACTCCCTCATCTAGTTCAGATTGGCATTTTACATAAGTTCTACTATTTGAGAATTTCTTCTCTTTTTTTTTTTCCAAACTCCTATTTGAGAATTTCAACTTCCTGATCTGTAGCTTTTTGGATGCATGGTTGAAAGGAGTTTTTTATTATCATGGAGCTTTAAACCTCTATAAATAATATTCACTTGCAAGCAATAAAGGCACAGTATAAAATAACTATCATGGTGATCAGCAGACAGAATAGACCAAGAGCCCATAGAAAGGCAGTTTGTGGGCTGGGGAGATAGTTCAACAGTCTAAGCACCTGCCTGGCAAGTGCAAGGACCCAAGTTTGATCCCTGGTACCACAGGCCATGCAGCCCTGGAACCGGCACACACCTGTAATCCCAGAGCTGGCAAGGCCGAGACAAGAGAATCACTACAAGTCTGAACTGCATTGCGAGACCCTGTACCAAATAAATAAATATTTTTTTTAAAAGGGCAGTTTGCAGGTGGTAAGGGGCTTCACTGAGGTTGGTGACCTTAAATATCCCATGGCACTGATTATATAACTGTTTTTCTCCAGTAGCTTGGACTGAAAAACAGAAAAGATATATAGAAACAGAAAATAATAGAAAAAAGAGGCTATAAGGAAGAAAATGTGGTCTGACATACCACTCAGGCTGCTGAATATAGAAGTAATCCCCACAAGGGGGAAGGCAAAATGAGAAAAGAATAGAGGCTGCAATTATAAGTCACTAAAGTATACTGACAATAACATGACAAAGAGGGTGGAAAGCTGAAATTATGAGATTTTACACAAGCAGTGAATCCAACACTAAGGTAGCATGAAAAAGGACCTAGAGATTTGTTTCAGTCTTTTTAAAATAAACACCACCATTTACTTTTCCCTTAGATTTTTCTTCTCCAAATTTGACCACACTGTAGTTTACCCATTCTTGATTGCCCCTGAAGATGAGAAGACCTTTATCTAAGCATGTCAATGCAGATCTCAGGAAGACAGAAAATACTAAGGCACTAAACGGTTGCAACTAAAGAGCACTCCCAATTCTACCAGTTTTATCTGCTTTGTGGCCACTGACTTCCCACAAAGCAATGCCTAGAAGCCCTATGAGTTGTTTTTCTCCTCCTCCTGTTGACATCACCTTCCTTCCCTAGATACAACAGAATCTTTTATGTAAGGCACAAGACTGGGAAAGTTACGCATTAATGCATGCTCAGCCATTTAAGTTAAAAAGACAAGGGCAGCCAGAGAGATTTCAAATTTTATCTGTCACTTGAGCAGCAACTTTCTGTTGCTACCAACTTATACAATGAACCCACAATTCTGCTCTAAACAGATGCCTGGAATACTGAGGCTTTCCTTTTACATACAGAAGGCAATTTCTCTGCTGCCAGGGGTGAAGCCAGCTGACATGCATTAAATGACGAACAAGACAAAGGTTCCCTAGTCATCATTTAAACCAAACAGCAAAAACCGGGTTTATTGGCTTCAGGAAAGGGAGCAACAGCACCCCTCCCTCAATCTCTGTCTAGGCTTCACCAAGTTCAAGTCCACTAGGTCCTTCCAGTACCTTCCCTCCTGGGGCTGAGGCTGGCTAGCTGCCTGGTGGTGAGGCTGTGGTCTGTTCTGCTGTAACACCTGGTACAGCCGAGGCGGCCTCGTAGTCTGCGATGCGGCGCTGTACCAGGGCAGGCATGAGCTGCACGTAAGCGGCCATGAGCCGGTGGTTGGAATGGATCAGCTTCCCGGCACAGCTGTGCAGGCAGGCCTCCTAGAAGGAAAACGGGGCGGAAGCAGCAGTCAAAAGAGTCCTTCCAAGCGCGCTCCTTCCTTCCCCATTCCCAATTTAGGGTTAGGTCACGGAAAAGCCATATTCAGAGGTAGTGGAACTGGGGGGAGGAGGAAATGCTCCACCGCTAGTTCTGGGGCTCGGCGGTGATCTCGCTGCACAGACCCCCACCTCCTCCGCGTCCAGAGCTCGGTGGTGCAGGCTGGGCACACAACGCTGGAAGCAGAGTTCTGTCATCCGATTGTACACCAACAGGAAGTCTCGCAACTGGGAAAGAAGTGCACCAAGAACACAACTCTATGAGCTCCACTTCACCCTTCAACCCAAGACCCCGCCGCCGACGATTCCCAAGACCGCGCACCACAACCCGTGGCCCCAGCTGTAGAATCTCTGGCCCTTTGGTGGTATCGCTGTGGAAATGTCTGTCCCTGATACAACTGAACCCTAACTCACGTTTCTCAGTTGCTGTTGCTGCTGCTCCATGACGCCACGTACGTCATTTCCGTTACAGCATCCCGACACCGCCCCGGAAGGAACCTCTCCTCTCGTCCAGGACTGTCGGCTTGGTTCTCGCATCGCCCTGCCCACTGCGCCTACGTTACTTCCGCCCTTATAATCTGCGACGTGGCCTGGCTTCTTCTGCCCAGAGAGGACGTCACTTCCGCCAAGTCCCTGACCTGCTGCTAGGATCCGCACGGGAACTGGAACTCGAGGTCCCCGCGCCGACCGGGCCTGGCGCCCAGAGGGAAAGAACGGCCCGGCGCAAGTAAGAGAGACTTACTTGGGTGATGGGAAGTTGAGCTTATGAACTTATCCTTAGGGCAAGATGCCCCTGAGTCTTGGGCTAGGATGAGGACACACCTGATGCCCAGGTGTATGGGGGCGGGGAGGAAGCAGGGACTCACACCTGGAAGACGTAACTGACTTTGGAAGGAATCGCGTAGATTCTGGGAAAGACAAGCTTTTATCAGACACCAGAAATATATTTCAATTGATTCAACTAAGGCCTAGTGGGGAGAGCTCTAGAAGGAGGTGCTTGAGATGGAGGAAGGGGAGACTGCCCGGGGGGAGAGGGGGTAGGAACACTGAGGAATGTGGAAGCCCAAGCATTGGAGAACATCCTTGAATGCTGGGTAGCTCCTGAGCCCCAGAAAGGGGCTGGTTTCCTGATGGGAGTAAGCACACCTGCGTGGGGTTAAGTTACAAGACAGATTTTCTGAGACAGGTTTTTCTCTTGTTCACTGCTGTATTCTCATTGCTTTAGTGGCTGACACATGGTGGTAGGTCTCACTAAATATCAGTTGACTTGCTGAATGCATGCAAGATTACTAAAGGTGGGGTTGGGGGTGGTGAAAAGACACCTGAGGCTTAGATGTCCATATGTGTAGACATTTATACTTTAGAGAGAAATTCATATATCTGAGGAAAGAAGTGGTAGCTGAGACCCAGAGATACTCAAGTCCTGGGACAACCCCCTAAAGCCTTAGAATCAGCAGGGGAGGTGTCCCTCTTTTGGGGTGCTGGCCAGTTTCCAGCTTGCCTGTTTTGGGCTTTGCAGGGTGCTGGGGTGGAGACTGCCCCCTCCCTAGCCATGACGGACGGGATCCTAGGGAAGGCAGCCACAATGGAGATCCCTATCCACGGGAATGGTGAAGCTGGGCAGCTTCCTGAAGATGATGGGCTGGAGCAGGTGCTTCTGTTTGATGCTTCTCATTGTCTCTTCAGAGCCCAGTGTATAAATCCTGGCTTCTTACACCCATTCCATTCCAGTAGCCTTCCCTGAAGTTACCTAATTTCCTTCATTCTTTTTACAAAATATTCATTTGATTCTGTGGTGAATTCCAGTGTGCATGCTCGCTCGCTTGCTGCTTCTTTCCTACCCTCTCCCTCCATTTCTCTCCCCCCACAATGTTTCAGCTGCCCATAAGTTCCTGAAGTGCCTCCCTCCTCCTTTCTCTGGCCTCTAGGACCTTCAGCAGGTGATGGTGTCAGGACCCAACCTCAATGAAACCAGCATCGTGTCTGGTGGCTATGGGGGCTCTGGTGATGGACTCATCCCCACAGGTATGAATGATCAGAGACAGAAAAATTGAGAGCAGAGTGGAACTAGGTGCTTGGAGGAGCATGGGACACATCTAGGACACTTGAATCACAGCTAGAGATCTTGAGAACTTCTGCTAGTATGGACCCCGTGGACTGTCTTCATGGCCCAATGCCAGAATCCAGGGTTTTCCAACTGCTTCTTTCTTCCCTTGATCCTGAGATGGCCATTTTTCATTTTCCTGTGGCCATCACTTGATATTGTAACATTAGTTTATAGGAGCTTTCCTGTTCTGGAGCTTGAGACTGTTCCAGCATTTTACTTTAGAGGAACAAACAACCCTGCATTTCCCAGACCAGGATTGTCTATGGGAATGTCAATCAGGCTTAACCATTATCAGCATCCACCATCCTTGACTCCCCTTGCAGCATAGCATACTTTTTCTGCCTCTGCCTCTTTACCAGCAGCTCCCCAACCCCCACTATAAGAAGGCTGAGTATTTATTGAGATTTGACTTCAGAATGCAAGATCCTAATTTCTCCTAGAGTAGTTAGTAGGACAGTCTAATTGACTCTAGACCTTTTCCCCTCTGGGGAGATCATTTCATGTGCACAGGTGCTAGGTAGGAAATATGGGTGGGGCCACAGAGATGTCTGGTTGTATCTGAGAGAGGCTGGTGTGAAGAACTTGGTCCTTTAGGATCTGGCCGCCATCCATCTCACAGCACCACTCCTGCTGGCCCTGGAGATGAGGTAGCTCGGGGCATCGCTGGAGAGAAGTTTGACATCGTCAAGAAGTGGGGCATCAACACATACAAGGTGAGATATCAGCACCTCTCTCTTTCTCAAGGCTTCCCCTGGCTAACTTTCCCTTTTCTCCAGCTCCTAGTAGCCCATCTGTGACTAAGACTAGGAGACTGGGGGTGCTGGAATACTTGGTGGGATGCAGGGTCAAGTTTCTCTGATGTATTCTTCCACTTCTCAATCAGTGCACAAAACAACTGTTATCAGAACGATTTGGCCGAGGCTCTCGGACTGTGGACCTGGAGCTAGAGCTGCAGATCGAATTGCTCCGTGAGACGAAGCGCAAGTATGAAAGTGTCCTGCAGCTGGGCAGGGCACTGACAGCCCATCTCTACAGCCTGCTGCAGACCCAGCATGCACTAGGTGACGCCTTTGCTGATCTCAGCCAGAAGTCCCCAGAACTTCAGGTGCCTCGGACAGAACAAGGAGGGTGGGGGGTCTGGGCCTGGGCCCTTCCAAGCAGTCATTCCTCAGGCTCGCTTACTCCTCCCTCCTGCAGCCCACAGGGAGAACCCCTTGAGGGTGGGTTTAGTGCTGCCCCCAGCAGTACTCATGTGAAGGCAATCTAAGGGTTTGTACAGAGGTTCAGAAGTTGGGGGAGTGGGGCTGGAAGAAGGGGCACACTAGATGTCTCACAGTTATCCTTCTCTACATTGCTGATAATATTTTTGGCACTAGGCCTAATTAGAGCCCCTCCCCTGCCTGCTATGCTAGCTCTCCCCATGTCAGTCTTTTGAACTTTTCTGAGAACACCCATTGCCCAACATTCCTACCCCGGGCATCCCCAGGATGGCCAAACTAGCTTCCTGGCTAAGAGAGTCTTGCTAGATGCAGTCCTTGGTGGGTTTTTGTTGTTGTTGTTGTTTTGATAGCTCTTTTCAGGAAGGAGGGGAATGAAGGGACTCTTATTCAAGGCCTATCTGTTCCTTCTGCCCTCCAGGAGGAATTTGGCTACAATGCAGAGACACAGAAGCTTCTGTGCAAGAATGGGGAGACGCTGCTAGGGGCTGTGAACTTCTTTGTCTCTAGCATAAACACCTTGGTTACCAAGACCATGGAAGACACACTCATGACTGTCAAACAGTATGAGGCTGCCAGGTGTGGGACTCATAGGGCCTAAAGTTTGGGAAGTTGGCTGATATGGGTGGAAATTTGGGCATTACAGGCAATTCAGGAGGGAAAGGAGAGCTTGCATTGAATAAAAGGGATGGAGACCAGCCTTTATTGCCCTCTCCTCAGGCTGGAATATGATGCCTACCGAACGGACTTAGAGGAGCTGAGCCTAGGCCCCCGGGATGCAGGGACCCGTGGTCGACTTGAAAGTGCCCAGGCCACTTTCCAGGCCCATCGGGACAAGTATGAGAAGCTTCGGGGAGATGTGGCCATCAAGCTCAAGTTCCTGGAAGAAAACAAGGTGCCAACCCCACCCCTTTGTTCCTAAACCACCTTTTCATCTGACATTAACTTTCCCTTAACACCTTCATTATCCAAGCAAGACATGCAGCCTGATGAGGGAGTGGGATATGTCCTAGCCCCTAATCCCTGAGCCTTAAGTCTCTCTCCTTCCAATCACTGGCCCTTTTTTGTTGGAGGATTTTCCAGAAACCTAACTGGGAAAAAGCATACTCTTAGCTGGGTTACCAGAAAGTCAAGTGAGACTTTTTCCATCAGGTTGACCTTTCTCCTTTGTTTCCCTGGGTGAGGTTCAGTCCCTAGCCCAGGATCACCATCAGAGCAGAGTCCACATATCCCAGTCTGGACTCAGGCTCAGAGCCCTCAAAAGGGGCACCTGAGTCCAGCCTTAGCTGACCCTGCTGGGACCCCCAGATCAAGGTGATGCACAAGCAGCTGCTGCTCTTCCACAATGCTGTGTCGGCCTACTTTGCTGGGAACCAGAAACAACTGGAGCAGACCCTACAGCAGTTCAACATCAAGCTGCGGCCTCCAGGAGCTGAGAAGCCTTCCTGGCTAGAGGAGCAGTGAGCTACTTCCAGCCCATCTTGGCTTTCAAGAAGGACACTGGGAAGGGCAGCCCCAGGGTGGAGGAGATTGGACACACGGGACATCCCTTGCCAGTTGCCCTCTGGCTTGGATTCCCTTTCCCTGGCTGGGATCTGACACAAGTTTTGCCCATACTGCTGTGGTATGAAGAGGGCCTATAGGCCCGGAAGCTGCTGTCCTGTCCTTCATTTTTCTGGCCACTGGGCTTCATTCCCAGATCTTTTCCTTCCACTCCAGAGCCAAAGGCTATGATAGAACCACTCCCTGGCCAATGGCATCACTCCTCAGGCCTATCCCCAGCTCCTGGGGTATGTGCCCTGACCAATGACAGAGCCTCAGAAGGCCTTGGTGGCCAATGGCAGCTCTTCTTGGGCTCCTTTGGGCCAATAATGTTGCCTCCGATACCCTTTGTCCCTCCTCTGTGTGTGCCCATTGCAGAGAAAGGGACTGGGACCAAAGGGGTGGGGATAGTGGGGAAGCTCCATTTCTGGCCAGCATCTGAATGGGCCTCCTCTCACCCACCCATTTAATTGTGCTCAGAACCCAGGAAGACTGGGGTCTAGCACTAGGAATAAACCTTTCATAAAAGCAGGCCCAGTGAGGTCAATTTGTGGGGGACTATAGGTGGGTTGGCAGGGTGGACTCAGTCTAATTAAATACCCAAATCCTATGAAGTCAAAAGAGCTGGCACCAGGAATCCAAAGTCACAGGTTACAGAAATAGTCTGAAGAGTTGATCCCTCTCAACCCCAACTGGAGCCCAAGTTTAATCTGCCTTACCAGTTGACACCAAGAGATCTCTGGATTTTAAGGGTATAAGATCCAGAGAGAGTTGGGAGTGCAGACCATCATTCATTGACTCCTAACAGCAAATATTTACTGAGTGCTTTTATTTACCAGTCACTGCGCTGGGCCCTGGGGAAACATCAGTGAATAAAACAGTCCCTGCCCACAGTGCTTAAAGCGTAATGGGGGATAGAGATAAGTAACCAGGCAACTACAGTTCAGTGAGAAGTACTAGGATATGGGGGCACAGAGGTGGAGTGTCTAGATATTATATGGGTAGAGATGGGGATGTCATTTTGAGAGTTGAGCCCGGAAGATTGGGTTGATGATAGTGAGGACCAGATATGTGGAGACTGAATAGGAATTAAACTTGCACTGTGCTCCTGTATCCTAGTAGTTTTCATTGTACCATAGTTGCCCGGTTATGTCTCTATCCCTGATAAGAGTCTTCCTCTTCCGTGCTTTAAGTAAAAGCACGGTAAGAGGAAGACTGCAGCTCATTAGGGATTTTTGCCTTTCAGAGTATAAAACCTTGTAAGAGAGGTGTGACCATTTAAAAGAAATCCAGGGTTGAGAAAGTAGTCCTGAGGCTTAAAATAGTGCGGCACAGACCGCAGTTCCTTCTCTCCGGGAAGTCTAGGGGCCTTTTCTCCCAACTTTAAGCACAAAGCCTGCCAGAGGCCTCAAGCCCAGAAGCACTAGTCAGGTTGCCAGAACTTAGGTGGATGACACAGGCAGTTCCTGTGGTTGCACCCAAATCTGAGCCTCATGTGAAAAATCCCAAGAAAACTCCCCAAAGCAGTTTTCAAGATCCTAATGTCATCACCTAACTGTCCTTTGGCTAAGAGAACCCCAGACTCCAACATTTTCATGTGTGGAGTGCTCCGGGAAGAGACAGCCAGTCAGCAGATTCTCAGCACTGGGGCACACAGCCTGACTGCTCTTGTCACAAATGCTGCAACTCCAGGCAGGCTCCCTAGGCTGTGGTTAGCCTGTAGCCATTTAGCCAGCTGGATTATGAGGGATTTTTTTTTTCGCCCTAAAGGCAATCTCCAAATGACAGGAAGCAAGGCCTGAAAGCAGGGCCAAAATCTGGTATCGCTACCTGAGTGATCAGGGTTAACACCCTGTTTTTTCATTGTAAAATAGGGTTAATAAAAGGAACTACTTAATTATAGTTCTGAATATTAAATGATTGTATATAGAGTGGTTGGTTATTATGTCTGTACATAATTAGTGCTCAGAGCCTGTTATAATTTTTGTTATCTTTCACCAGGGTTGCTTTTCCGTAATGCACTGAGACGTTTGCTCTGGGTTTGTGGTGTGAGGGAGTCTGAATGGTAATTTCCTCTCGAGGGGGCTCCCGAGGCAACTAGCGCAGAGATAAGTTCCCACCTGCTCACTGAGCCTCCGCGCCCCAGAGCTCTGGGTATTGCCCCTCCGCGGCCAGAAATCCCGGTGGAGCTACACAAGGTCCCCGCTCCCTCTAGCTCGGCGGAAACCAAATTCCATAGGTCGGATATCCCGCACCCCAGAAAGCCAGAGAGGGCGCAAGCGAAAGGCAGCCAGGTCGGCCGCGCAGACTCCTGCATCCCTGCTGCCCCAGCAGCCTTTTCTTGACAGCTCCTCATCGCGGTACCTGCACCTACCACACCGCCCTTCCCGGAGCCCCAGCAGCTGGCGGAGATTCGGGATCCGGCTCGCCGCGCTCCCGGGCCGCGCCGCAGAGGCAGCGCCCACGGGCGCCGCAGGGGCGTCGTGGGGGCGGGGCGGGGGCGGGGCCTAGGCGGCGGGCGGGGCGGGGCGGGTCTTCGGAGCCGGAGTGGCCCCCTCCCCCGCGGCCCGCAGCCCCGCCCCAGCCCCTCCCTCCGGCCTGTGCGGCTAGTCCGGCGGCGGCGCCGGCGCAGGGACAGGCGGAGGCGCGGGGCGCGGGGCGGCGCCGAGGGAAGGGCCAGGCGGACGGGCGCTGGCAGCGGGGGCAGCGCGGCGGGCCCCTCCAAGTGGCCGCAGCCCGGGCCTTGCCTCCCATCCTGCTCCAGCGCCGTGAGTGCGACGGGCGGGCCCCAAGGGTGCGTTTGGTCTGCCTGTGTGCCGGGGTCTGGGTGCGGGTGCGTGTCCAGGAGGCAGTGTGTCTGTCCGAGCGTCTGTGGGTGAGGGCGTGAATGCTTTTCAAAAGCTGTTCCCGTCTGTGTCCACGTGAGGCGTGTCCCCGTCCGTGAGAGCAGCGGGGGGATTCTTCGGGCTGTGGCTGCTCACGTGAGGTCCGTGTTTGCTGGGGGGAGGCGCGGGTGGATGGCTGAGGGCTCCTTTTAGAGCGCGGGGTTTGGGATCCTGTGCATGTTGGCGGAGGGTGCCGAATGCTGCGGCCGAGGGGCTGGAAGGGTGGGTGCGGTTGCTGAGGGGGACTCTGGAATCTGGTGGCCCTGCTTGTCTGAAGGGTTCCTTTCTCCCCTTTGCTTCCTCCTGCACCCTCCGTGAGCACCCAGAGGCCCACCAGCCAGGTTGGAGGACACCCTTTCCTCCCTGGCTCTGCTCTCTGGACAGGAAGCTTCCTGTGGAGACTCCTTGTAGCAAAGGTCCCCTCCAGTTCTCCTACAACCTGGGCCCCGCCTAAAGGACCCTAGGTCCCTCCCTGATACTGACCTCCTCCCTTCTGGACTTGATTTCACATCCTGGGCTGCAAACCTGTGGGGACAGATGGTTGCAGGTTGGAAGGGCAGGCTGCACCCCAGGGAGGTCAGTCCAACGAAGGGCAGGCCCAGGGAACATTCTTCGGGTGGGCATCTTATGTGGACCTCAGAAACCCAGGACTAGAGATAGATTTGAGTTTTCAAGGGAAGGGGGTACAGAGTCTTCTTCACCATTTCATCCAGCTTCCCAAGGCCCATTCATCTTCTAAGCAAGGTTCTGGTGTGCTGCAGAGCTGGAATCAGAGCTGCAGGCCTGACAGGTGCCCTGCCTCTCTTGGCTTGCACACCTCCAGTGACAGAGCACTTACTACCTTCTTCTGTGAGAAAGTGTCTTTATGTTAAGTTGAGGTCTTTTTCCTTAGGACTTTATTATTTTCTTTGATTTTTGCCTTTATCTGATGAGTGGGAAATGCAGAGATGTAAATATGGCTCTCCTGTCACCAGCATACACTGAGTACCTTCTCTGTGCCATCCATATATTGCCTTAGCTGTGTAGGGGACAGTGATATTCTTGCTGAACTCGAGCAAAGGGGCCATAGCTAGGTTAGTGCAGTCTGTTCAGAAAAGCAAAACCATATGGCCAGTGTAGAGGGTGTTGAGAGGGAATGTCATGAGTGACTTAAACTTGGCAAACATTTATTTTGGAAGAGAAGGGCAACTGTGACTACCCTCTAACATATCTAGCCTTGTGGAGGAAGCTAGAAATAAAAGAAAAATCAGTGTAGTGTAGAGTGGGATTTAATCATGGACACACATTAGTCTGTAAGTGGAGCCCTTGGCTTGACAGGGAGCCTCAAGCTTATCAAATTTTGACAACAAAAAGACCTCATCACCCCCAATTTACAAGTAAAGCATAAGGTAAGAACTTGCCCAGAGTCTTGCGTTAATGAATAGTGGCAGTCAGATTAAGAACCTAAATTTCCTAACTTTTTAAGTGTAGGTATATTTTAGAGACAGCATCAGGGACATAGTCATAGCTTGTATCTGAAAGATGAAAGAAAAGTCAAAAGTGAGGAATACCAGGGTTCTGGCAGGTAATGGCTATGGTGAATGGTGGTACCTTTTATGGAAATGAGAAACATCAGGAGGAGGGAGTTTGGAAAGTGAATTTAGTTTTGAACTAAACCCTGTGCATCCTCCAGATGGAGATGCCCAAGAGACAGTCAGATGTACAGGTCTAGGGTAAGAGAATTCTTAAGCACAGGAGATAAGGCTTTGGGACTTATCGGCAGTTGGACGGTAACTGAAACCATGGGAAATGAGATTGCTCAGGCAAAGTATGAGAAGTGAGAGGAGAGGAGATTCTAAAACAAAACCGTAGAGCTAAATATTTAAGGAATGTGCACACTGGAGGAGTGAGCCCTTAGCAAGTGAGCCCAGCTGACGTCCCAGATACACTTTTAAAGCAGAAAACCCACATGCAGCAGCTCATGCAAGCATCAACTATAAGCTTCCCCCTGAGGAATCTTGCTGTCTTGCAGGACTACTCTGTTTGTTAAGTCTCATGGTTATGTTCATTTATACATTGTTTTTCCAGTGTACACACTTACCTCATTTTTTTTCCTCAAGACCCAGTTGAAATATTCCTTCTTTTGGAAGCTTTCTTTATTCTCCACCAAGTTAGATACTTTCTACCATAGGTTTGAACATGTCAATGACCCGGTACTTCTCATATTTATGTATTTATACATCTGTTTCCCACACTAGTCTAAAAACTTAAAAAATGACAGGAAACTTATTTCATTCAGTTTTGTGTCTTTGGTTCCCAACTGAAGGACCTAGCTCAGAACATGCCCAAGGAAGTTTGATGGAATGGTTCATTCTTTCAGTAAAGCAGTAGTGGGGGAGATTGGTACTTTGAATTTCATCATGTTCCTTTCCTACAAGACTATCTGAAAGGGTTCTTTAGATTTGAGGACTTGATCTCATCAAGTGCTTCTTTAGTTCCAGAGGAAACCCAAAGACTGTAGCCAGTAGTCATTTGTTATTTTGCTGAGAGTTGAAATGGTCAAATACACCTGGAAGCTAGTGAGTAGGAATGAGTCACCTTAGCAAGTGAGCCCAGCTGACGTCCCAGATACACTTTTAAAAATGCCTTGGTCACCACCACGTATGGCTATAAATCACATATCCTGGGAGTCTTGTGAAAGTGTAGGATGAAGCTGTGTGGGAAATTAGATACTTTTTGAGAATTTGGAGAATTTTAGAGGCCTTGAAACACCTTTTCTATGGCGGGGGTAGATGTCAAGAATCTAGTGGAATTAACACTAGTTTTCTTTATGTGTTCAAGTTCACCTTGTCCTTATCTCCTTAGATCTGACTTCCATTTCTTCAGCTCCTGGATTAAAGACAGCTTCTTCACGATTTTTCCCTTGTTCTTGAAACTCTCGTTTTTGTCCTAAAGGACAACTCTTTCTTGCTTCAGCCCTTTGGCCATACCTTCTCAATATACATTTTCCTGCTGGATCTGTATCTTAAATGTTGACATTCCTGGGCTCAATCATAGGCAACCCTTTTTTACTTTCTCTGGTGGATGTCACCCACTTCTATGGCTTAGGAGCCATCTGTATATCAGAGACATCCAAATCATGTCTCCAGGCCAGACCTTCCTGAGCTTGAATCTTCCTTTCCAGCTGCCTATTGGATCTGCCCACTGCAACGGTGTGTGCATTCATTGTGTTAAACATAAAACCTATCACTCACCCACCCAAATTGTCCTTTACCCCAGTTTCTAAGCTAGAAAACTAGGAGCCATCTCTAATTCCTTCTCTGACTATATAAAACTAAGCAGTTATTAAGTTCTGTTAACTCCTCCCTATGAAAGGCATTTAAAAAATATATATTTGGTATAGGGTCTCACTGTCCATATCGGCAGCATGTACTCATGACAATCCTCCTGTTTTCAACCTCCCCAGCGATTGGATTACAAGCATGCACCACCAGGCCCAGACTCGGTGGCCTGCAGACCACAGTATATGGTCTTAGGATCGAATCCCAGTCTCTGCACTTGACTAAGGTGCTTATTCTGCTAAGCTATCTCCCTTCCCTGTGAATGGTATGTTATCCTCCGTTTGCTACTAATTGAGACAATCTCTTAATCCTCTACTCTTTTTTTTATTTTGATGACAGTACAGTTTATTTGATAAAAACTAAAAGTAGAGAGGTGCTGGCTTTTCAGAATGAACCTAGGAAAGCAAGATAAAAGTACACCCTAGAGAATACAGGGCGGGCTATCATGAGGAAAACCATGATAGTCCTGTCTACTCTTGACCTGCTATTGATAACATGATAGTAGTAAATATGCTTTGGACATCCCGTGCTTAAACTTCCTTTCCTCTCCACTACCAAACTTTTCATTTGCTCCTTGGATAAAGCTTAATTCCCTAACAAGAAGGGGTAAAGCTTGAGCCCCAGAATAAAGCCAACATGCATTATATGTTGTAGCTCCCACTTCTCTCTGTGTCATATCTGTTTGCCCTCTTTGTCACCATGTATAATGCAATGTCCCAAGGCTGACGGCACCCTCAACCTAACTCATCCTGTAGTTCTCAGCTGGAATGTAACTTTCTTTAGGAGAACTCCTGTCCACTGTGGGCTCACCCTTCTGGGCCCACCCCTGCTCTAGATTTAAGTTAGATAACTTTCTTTGTGCTCCCAGAGCCATGTGTGTCTCACCATTGTGGTCCTCACCACGGTGCATTGCAGTACCCTATTTATTAATAGATTGTGGAATCCGTGAAGGCTGAGCTGTGATGAATTATCTTTGTATCCCCAGCAGCAATGTTTAGTGAATGCTGAATGAGGGAATGAGGTGCCTTTGGAACTGAACCATAAAGGATGGGTGGGGTGAGGCATGCAGGGGTGTCAGAGGGCAGCCCAAGGCCGGTAAAATCCAGCTCTTTAAGTCTTAAGATCCTTGTGATAAATAGTTCACATGAACCACTGCCTATGCAGGGCAGCTCTCTAGAGCATAGTGGAATGAATGGGTGAAATGGGCCCAAGAAGAGGAACGGAAGCTCAGATTCAAGCTGGGTTATAGCCTCGCTGCTGTATGCCCTGTATGTCTGGGTGGGGAACTGAAGCAGGAAGGGGAAAGGAGGGAGGGGCTGGAGGTCCCTGGATATATCCCAGTCCCCGCCTCTGTGACAGGCTGGGAGAGGCTTGGGGATTTGGATAGAGGCGGAGCCTGACATCCAGCTGCCCAGCAGGGCCCACAGCAGCCCACGCCTGAGCTTCCTTCCCCAGGCAAGCCTCGGTCTGAGCCTCTGACCTCCTCAGCTTATTTGCCCTTTCTCCTGCTGTGTTGTCTGGTATTAAATCTCCAGACTAAGAACCTGTTAACATCTGGGGTCCTTAGTGCAGTGCTAAGGGAAAGATGTTCTGGGCGTGGCCTCCTTACACATGTCCATTGACACAAAGAAGGGCTCATGCAACTTGGCTTCTCTTCCTTTCCAGAACCTGGACTGGCCCCTGAAGTGATTGGTAGATTCATTCATTCATTCATTCATTCATTCATTCATTCATTCATCTGTCCATTCATTGTCCTTACAGAGGCCCACAAGGCATCTAATTGGGTACAGCAGTGGAGACCTGGTCTTAGTCATTGCCCGTTATTTTTCTACCTTTCAGCATGTTCACTTTATCTCCCATTCATTCTTCAGTCTTTCTGATCTGGCTTCTGCCCCTGCTACTCAACCATAGCCAAATCTGGAGACCAGTCCTCAGTCCTTTTATTTTATTCCGCTTTCTTTATGTGTTGTTGGGTTTTGTTTTGTTTTGTTTTGTTTTGAGCCAGGGTCTCACTATGCAGTTCAGGTTGGGCTTAAGCTCATTTTGTAGCTCAGGCTGGTCTCGAACTCACAGTAATCCTTCTGCCTCAGCCTCCCTAGTGCTGGGATTACAGGCATGCACCACCATGCCCAGCCCTCTTATTGTGTTGTTTTCTGAGACAGGATCTTGAACTCACAGTGTATCCCAGGCTGCCCATGCACTTGAAGTGATCCTCCTGCCTCAGCCTCCCAAGTACATCACCTCATTCAGCTCCTTTTTTTTCCTTGAACATTCTCTCCCCTGACCACATGGGTTCTGCACTCTCTGCCCTCCCAGTTCTCTGACTTCTCCCCAGAAGCCTTTGTAGGTTCCACTCCTTTGTCCTAACCCTCTTGATAGGTTCTAGCCTGATTACAAACTGCTAAATTATCATGGCCCTGTTTCAACATGGCCCAAAACAACAGTTTGTCTTCCCAGTGATCACTTCCTTCTCTTTCCCCACCCTGGTCCTGGATACCTTTCTCATGCACACAAGGAAGACCCCAGTCAGTTTCTTAGGTGTCACTGAACCTGCCCCTCAAACTCTGCCTCTAACAAAAGCCTATAAAGTTTCAGCCTTCCTGTCTCAGGTCAGAGGATCCCCCCATCTCCCTGCCATTGATCTTCTTGTCTTCCTCAATGGCAATAAAGGCAGCCCCCTTCTTTTATTTCTGCTTCTCTGCCACTGAAAAACTTTACACCTCTTAGCACTCTCCACTCTGTCTGAAGGTCTTATCCACTCATTGCTTTGGTGCTGTTAATATGCCAGTGGTTCTAAATCAGTAACCAGCCCAACCAACACCTTTCAACTCCTGCATTCTGTTCCTTAGGTGATAGCTTACCTGGGCATCAAAGAGACGCCTCAAACTTAGCATACCTTAAGCAGAATGCCCCCAGAGGACTCTGCCTCAGCCTTTTCAGTCTGTTCA
Source organism: Ctenomys sociabilis (assembly GCA_004027165.1). Lineage (NCBI taxonomy): Eukaryota > Metazoa > Chordata > Mammalia > Rodentia > Ctenomyidae > Ctenomys > Ctenomys sociabilis. Next base: position 5,530 of record PVKA01016732.1, on the reverse strand, counting down.
GGCTTTGCCATTTGCTCAAGTGAGAGACCTAGGAATCATTATCAACATTTTCTTTTCCCCTCTCTCCTTACATGAGTTCCGTCATGATGTCCTTTTGATTCAGCCCCATGGATGTTTCTCAGAGCAGCCAAACTTTCCACCTGTGCTGTAGCTGTACTAGTACTCAACACCTGAAAAATTGTGCCAGCTTTCTAACTGGTCTTGCTGATTCCAGCCTTGCGTCTTCTCTTTAATTTTCATAGTTAGCAGATTACCCCTTCTCTCCCTTCTTCACTGTCTGCCTTCCCTTCTTTTTTTTTTTTTTTCGAGGAACTGGGGATTGAATTCAGGCCTTTGTGCTTGCCAGGCAAGCGCTTATTCTATTGAGCCATCTCACTGGCCCTCCCTTCCTTCTTTCTTTTCTACACTGAGCTGAATCCCCAGCTCTTTTTAAATTTTGAGGGAGGGCCTTTCCAAATCTAAGTTGCCCAGTCTGAGCTTGAATTCGTAATCTTGCCTCAGCTTTCCAGAATGCTGCAATTACAGGTGTGTACCACCATGCCCTGTCTACCAGAATGCTCCTCTTAATTTATTTTTGTTTACTTATCAATGACATCATCCTCTCCCACATTAAGATAAAAGCACATCTTAACATGCCCTACGAGGTCCCTCATACTCTTGTCTCTGCTTATTTCCCAAATTCACTTCTTTTATTCATTTTGCTTTAACCACTTGATTTGCTCATGTTCTCAACAAGTCTCTGGCCAAAGAACCTGCATGTGCTTATTTTCAGTCTAGATTTTTCTACCAGATTCCCTATTGTTCCACATCCTTACCCTTTCCAATTTTACCCCTAAAGCTTTGTTTAAATTTCTTGCTTGGGGATCCCTTCCCCAGGGACCCAGTCAAGAGTGTTGTTTCTCTGGGCCGGGGAAGACAGATCAGTGGCTTAAGCACTGGCCTGGAAGTGCAAGATCCTAAATTCCAGGTACCAACAAACAAAAAAGAGTGTTCTTTCTGATTACATCCTTCTTATTGTACCTCCCTGCCACCAATTTGTAATTATGTATTGTTACTTTTAAATTATCTGCTCTACTTCTCTGTAGCAAGGATAGTAATCATACCTGTTTTATCATTACATTCCCAGAGTTTGAATGCAGTAAGCAATTAGTCAATAAATATTTGTTGGATTAAATGCTAGATTTACTTAGTGGATATTGCTCAGTCTTTGTCAAGCTCCATGCTAAATGGTAGGAGTGAAAAGAATAAAATGCCTTTCCTGAAGAACACTGCATGGAATGGAAGAATCAGGCAAATAACCAAAAAAAAAAAAAAAAAGGATAATCCCAGGGTGTTAAGGGACACACGGACCACCTAACCTAGGCTTTGGAAAAGCAAAGGAGTCCTTCTAAAGAAAAAGTGCCATTTATGGGAACGATGCTGGTCTCGAACTCATACCAATCCTCCTGCCTCAGCCTCCGGAGTGCTGGGATTACAGGCGTGCGCCACCACGCCCGGCTCTATGGGAACGATAAGCAGGCACAGGGTCAACATCGACCTGTGTCTTGGTTACTTTTCTCTGGTGGCTGAGACAAAATACCCAGCACATAGAATTAAAGAAGGAGGGCCAGTGATACAGCTCATAGACTAAGTGCCTGCTTAGGCAAGCACAGGGACCAGGGTTTGATCCCTAGCATTTGGTGCCATGTGCCGACCCACCCATGTGCTCACTGAGCTGGCATCCTGAGTTTAGGCCTGGTGGATCAGGTTTGTAATCCCAGCGCTGAAAACAATAGGATCACTAGGGATTGGAGCTGCATAATGAGACCTTGTACCAAATACATAAAAAAAAGCAAAAAAAAAAAAGCAGGAAAAGTTTTTGTAGCTCACAGTTTGTGGAGGTGTCAGGCCATAGTTAGCTTGTTCCAAGGTAGGGTGGCATGACAGGGGCAATAGTTTGAGATGGCAGGAGACAGCTAAAGTAACAAGAGCAAAAAAGGGGGTAGCAAACCTCTTTCCCTCCTTTATATTGTAAGCAGGATACCACCACCCACCTACTCCCCTGGGCCCCTGGGACTGGTGGAGCACTCACACATCTCTGTGCCTTCTCCCCCAGGATGAGGATGTTTACAAAGTAAGGCCCCTGGCCCCCTGCTGGTTACACTACTAAACTTCTCAAGGTGACACAGTATATTACCCAGTATTCCCCATTATATGGAGGCAAAGAGGGTGTCAGGCAGAGGGAAAGGAATGTGTGACAGTGCAGAAGAAAAAAGAATGTGGAGTTTTCCAGGAACTGATTAGGCATCACACAATCATGAGCTGTGAGATTAGAGGAAAATACATACGGTCAAGACAAAGCTAAGCCTTGTGGGCCAGTGTCAGGCTTTGGACTTTATCTTCTGGATAATACATAAGTGCTGAAGGCTTTTAAAAGGGAGTAGCTACTAATGACACCTGTGTTTTAGAAAACTCACTCTAGTTGCAGGGGTGGGGGTGGATTAGAAGGTGTAGAGAGGAAGCAGGACACCCCTAGGAAGCCAGGGCTGTGTTCCAGAAGAGAACTGAGCTTCCCTTGGATGGCCTGCAGCTTTGGACTGGAGAAAAGGGGATAATATTCTTGGGAGGAGCTAGGCATGGTGGCACCTGATGGTAATCCCAGGGAGGCTGAGGCAGGATTGCTTCAAGTTGAAGGCCAGCCTCGGTTACCATAGTAAGTTCAAGGTAAGCAGAAGCTGCATAGCAAGACCCTGTCTCAAAACTAAAAGATTCCAGGTAGGCGGTACTGACTTTGATGCTGACCAGCTGTGGAAGAGAGCACGCTCCCAGGCAGCTTCACTTGGAGGTAGATCTAGGCCATGGGTTGGGGTCAAGAGAGGAGCTATGGGGAGCCAGAAGAGGGACTCCATCAGAAAGGCCTCTTGGGCCGGGGAGATGGCTTAGTGGAATAAGCACTTCCTTGGCAAGCATAAGGGCGTGAGTTCAATCCCCAGTTCCACAAAAAAAAAGAAAAAGAAAGGCCTCTTGGAGATAAAGTGGTGAAGAGGAACTGAGTCAGTGGACATGGCCATCCTTGTAACATACGTTCAGCATGCGTGATTTCAGATTCCCCAAGCAACCATTTATTATTTGTTTTAATTACAGATTAGGAAATGGGTTTAGAGATGTTTAGTGAATTATCTGAGGAAGGTCACATACCTGGTGAGAGAGAAGGGAGGCAAGGCTAACCCAAGTCTGTGCTTTGAAACTGAGCACCACATCCAGAGGTCATGCAGCCTTCCCTCACCTCCTTCCAGTCCCTGCGCTGAACTCCCCTGCCCAAAAAACCCTATTTCTCTGCAGGGAATGGGAGTGGTGAGGTTTGTATGGGGAGAGGGAGTGCTGGCCCAGGCTACTGACCGTCTCTGTACACAGGCTGGTGTGAGTGGCAGGAACCACCTTTGGTCACCATGGCAAAGAGGGAGGACAGCCCCGGCCCAGAGGTACAGCCGATGGACAAGCAGTTCCTGGTGTGCAGTATCTGCCTGGATCGGTACCGGTGCCCCAAGGTTCTGCCCTGCCTGCATACCTTCTGTGAGAGGTGAGGGTGGGTGCGTGTGTACCCATGACCTGTGACAGGGGAGGGAAATAGGCCCACATGGAAGGGGAGCAGGTGAACCCTGACTTGTAGGGTCTGGGTGCAAAAACCTGTGAGGACCAGGAGCTTCTGGCACTGGGCCAGGGTTCTCGGAGTTGGGCTTCTTCTACCCCTTCCTAGATCCCAAAGCACCCTTCCATACCACCCGAGGTTTACGAAGCTCTGGTGCCAGCAGAGTTTGTGACTAGTGAGAGTATATTTGATGCTAGGTTTTCCTGCCCTCATTGTGCTAGGTATGGAGTAAAAGGCAGTGTCTCCCAGCTTCTGTGGATCCATCTTTCATTCACTGAATATTATTCAGCAGCTACTATATGGTCAGACTACTGTCTGAGAGAATGTGTCAGGTGAACAGCTGCAGTAGAACAAGTGGGATTGACAGTAGCCTGACACAAAGCTGGAGTGAGAAGAGACTGGCCTGTGAAGCGGGTGAGCCTCTTAGTGGGTTCTGCATTTACGCTAAGGGCCACATGAGGTTTTCATATGGGCTTATGCACCATCCCATCTGAATTTTGACCACACTTTCCCTCCAGCCCTCACCTCTCATGGCCATGTCTCAGAAGCCCTGGGTCTCCTCACTGTTGCCTCCCTCTGAGCCTCCTTACTGTCTTGGGCCTCCACTGAAACCTGTCTCTGCCCAGGGACATGCCTTCCCTTCCCAAGAGCCCTGATCTTGGGAGATTCCTCTCACCATCATCAACAGGAGATGGTCTCGGCCTGCCTGTCCATTCAGATCCTTCTATCAGCCTGGGGACTTCATTATCCACTGCTGCCTCCTCATTCTTTTTTTTTTGCAGAACCAGGGATTGAACTTGGGCCCTTGCACTTGCCAGGGAAGCGCTTATTCCACTGAGCCATCTCCCTGGCCCTGCCTCCTCATTCTTGACCGTTTCTCCCAGAACATCCTCTGTTCCACCTCAGTAGCACCCTCCCAGCCATGACCTCTGTCCTGTCATCACCTAGAACAGCACTGCCTCTGTGGTCATCAACGCCAGCCTTACGCTTCAGGCTTCCTTCTCAACTGCCACTGTGTCATGTTTGACTCACCCTAAAGTCTAGCCCCCCTCAGTGCTGTCTTTTCCCCCACACCACCTTCACCCTAGCTTTGCTTTCTGTCCTGCACATCCTAGATCCTGTCTGATCCCTGACTGGCCCTCGCTGTTCTCTCCCTCCTCTCTTGGCTAAGTCCATGCTATAAAAGCTATACTTGACATCTCAGAACTTTCTCTTGTGTGCAGATCGCTGACTACTCCTGAAGGAAAATCAGTCCCTAGAAATTACAATAATAATAGCTACAATGCATTGATTGCTTATGGTTTGCCAGGGGCTCTCTAAGTGATTTATGTGTATTGATTTACTTAATCCTCACTAGAGACACTTTATTATCCCCATTTTAGAGAGGCAGAAACTAAGGTTGAGTCATTATTAAATAATTAAATATGTCCAAGCCTACACCACATGTAAGTAGCTGAGGCCTGAATCCGGATTTGGCTGCAAAGCCTTCATTCTAGAATGCCTCAATTTATCTATTCGTTTCAGCTCTCAAGAGTGGTGAACAGTAAACAAGGAAATAAACAAGATTTGTGTCAGATGTTTTAAGGTAAACAAAAGGAGTAAGTAGGTAGGGTTGAGCTGGGGACTGTTCTAGATAGTTTCCAGGAAAGCTTTATTGAGGAGTGACATTTGATCTGAGTCTGAGGGTATGAACAGACAGACATAAGCAGATTGTGCTAGGCAACAGAAAGATGTGTGCAGAGTCCTGGAGGAAGAAGTAAACAGGACCAGAAAAGAAACCAGTGTGTTGGGCTGACTGAGGAGGATGTGGGAAGGTGGTGGGTCAGGATAGCTCATGGGGGCACCCTGTAGGCTTTAGGAGACTGTGCTCATTTTATTCTAAATGCAATAGGAAACTATTGG
>PVKA01016731.1:0-47292 GCA_004027165.1 Ctenomys sociabilis | reverse complement strand
GCTTATATGGCAATGCATGAATAAATGAAAAAAATGTATGCATCTATTAGAAGGATAAATTAGAATCATTTGTAGAAAATTGATCTTATGAAGTGCAATACATGAGATATACTGAGTTAAATATCACATGCTTTTTTCCAGTAAGAAACCTAATTTTATTTTATTTTATTTTATTTTTTGTCTTTTTGAGACAGGGTCTCACTATGCAGTTCAGGCTGGCCTCGAGCTCAGTTTGTAGCTCAGGCTGGTCTCGAACTCACAGCAATCCTTCTGCCTCAGCCTCCCGAGTGCTGGGATTACAGGCATGTGCCACCACGCCCGGCTAAGAAACCTAATTTTAAATAAGTTGATCAGTTAAACAGGTAAAATGTTTGGAGTAGAGGGAGGGAATTATGGAAAGAGGGAAGAATAAGGCAGAGAAGGGAAGAAAAGGGGGTATATAAAAAGATTGAATTGCTATGAAGTTGTGAAAGAGAGTTGTGTTTTATTGTGTTTTTCAGTTACTACCTCCTCAGTGCCACTCCTAGACCTGTAGTGTCCTCTCTTTGGTAAAAGGCAACTTGACATGCTCTGGTTTGATACAGTGGTGTGGTCTACTTTACCTGGGACTAAGAAGTTCCCTGGAGTCTGGCACTTGCAGCACTCAGGCTGTGTCAACTCTAGAGCCAGAACAGTTTGTCACTCTACCTATATTGTAGCAACACCAGCAGCACATGGAAAGGTGAGTGTTGTGGAAATGCTTTCTGCAGAATCCCAGGGTAAGAATAGCTTGACATTCTGTGTCCAAAAGACTCCAGCTGTTAATTTCAGGCTTAGGAAAATCACTGTGTTTGTGGGCATGTTTTGGCCAAAAAAGTTAAGAACTGATGGAATTCCCCTGAAAAGGCTTTTTTTTTTTCCTTCCACTGAGGGATAAAGTACAGTTCATTGATGCATTTCTCTATGATAGCTGGGGTCAAATCTTTTCTGTTTCAACTTTCCCACAGTTGTGTGTATTTTAACTCCCACTTCCATTGCAGCAGATGAGTAAAATCATTCAAATTGAATTCTATTGCTTAGTTTTCATACTCTGAGACTAAATTTTTATTCTTGTTTTCAGAACAAGAATTTGGTGAGTAATAACTCAGTCTCTTCATGGGGAAGTATAGGTATATTTTATATCCTTTTTATTCAATGCCAAAAGACTTCATAGTATCCTATGTTATTGTCAAAAAATTTACATTTTACAAAGAGGCTGCACATGGACCCTCATAAGCATGTTTCTTTCAGAATAAAATAGCACTGTATGTCTTGGAAGAGTTCTTGGGAAAGTTCATCTCATCAGATGCTTTGAGAAAAAATAATGGACATATGAATTTCATGTCCAACGACAGTGGCTGTTTAAACAGTACATGATCATTTATAATTTGAGAATGAGATTTAAGATTTATGATGTTTCTACGCTAATTTTGTTTTTTGTTTTACATTTTTCTATGATTTAAAGTTTTTTCATTGTAAATGGTTTAGAGAAGGGCTGGCGTTATAGTTCAGAGGACTAAGTTTGTTCCCTGCTGCCGCAGGCGGCGCCGGCCCGGCCTCCAGGTGTGCTGAGTCGGCGGTGGAGTCTGGACTTGGTGGCGCAAGCTTGTAATCCCTGCAGTAAGGAGGCAGAAATCAGAAGTCCAAGTCCTCTATCCCCTCCATCCCCTCTCAGTAAGTGGAACTGGATTTCCATGAGATGAATTCTATTCTTCACATATGTGCATCTCAAGTGTTACACGACCCTTGAAGCCTTTAAATAGAAGGCTTCTATATCTCTCTACAGTGAGACCCTGTCCACCCTTTCCTAAATCCCACCCCCCCCAAGAAAAATCTTATGGGAAATAATCTGGAAAACTGTCTGAGAAGCTAAATGTGCTAAATGAAAAAAATTTAGTTCCCTCCCATGAAGAGAGTTGGAAATCCTTTCTTTTGTCACCCGTCACACTCCCACCACACTATGGACTCTGGCAGCGGACTGGATGGTAAGTGTGTATTTGTCTGTATGTTGCCCCAATCTCATCTAGCTCTCTGATCCTGACTGCCTCGTGGAGTTATTAGTGGTGACAGCCCTCTACACTGATTGTTGCACGGTGCATCTTATCCATTGTGGGGTGTACCCCAATGTTCACAGAAATGGGAGGACGTTATGTGAGTGTGTTGGCCGGGGTATTAATTCCCTTCAAAGAGGAGATCAAATAAAATAGATACAAGATAAATCAAGGGATTTCTGGAGTTGGTGGAGATTTTATTTATCTTCTATAACCAGGCTTCTCATATTATTTATACATATAACCTTGTTTACTTTTTACCATTTATTTTTCTTTCTTTAGGTTAAGCTTGTTACCACCTCCTGCTATAGTTTGCATCTAGATGTTCTGCCAAAGCCTGATGCCATCAGGTGAGGCCTTTTGGATGTGGCTGGATCTAGGACATGAAGATGGGTTTGAGGGTGGGTGATAGCTAAATGTGTTTAGAATAGTTCTGAGAATGGATAATGGGAATGCCCACCCCAGGCGTGGGTGGCACCAGTCAACAGGCTTGGGTGGAAAATAAAAGGACAAGAAAGGCAGACTCTGTGCTTTGCTGCCTCCAGCTTGCCCAGCATGGACGTTTCTCCTCTGCCATGCCCTTCTGCTCTTAACTCTGCCTGGGAGTCAGCTGACTAAAGACTATGAACTAAAATAAATCTTTCCTTCCTTAATTTGTTGGTGTTTACTTTTTTGTCCCCGCCATGAAAATGTGCTTAAGACACAGCCTCTTCTCTGCCCCTACAAAATAAGGTGGGTGAAGAGGACTTTTTGGGCTAAACAACCCAAAAAGGGCTAGGGTCTCATCATATTACAAATCAAATCGAGATCAACTGTTCTCCTCAAGGGCCTCATCCCCTCCATCCCCTCTCAGTAAGGCTTCTCTATCTCTCCTGTTATTTTTCTGTAGTACTTCATGAGCACTGATCAGATTTTTAACTATCCCTGCAGCCACTCCTATCTGCCTTTCTCCTCACCTGATCCTTTAGACTGGAGACCAAGATCTTTTCTTCCTTGTTACTCCAGCTGCATTTAGCCCAACTCCTGTCACAGAGGTCTCAGAGAATGCTTGCTGATTGTTTTACTATGTTTTAAGTGTTCTAATTTATCTTGATGAGCCTTATAGTAAGCCAGTCTACCATGTATTTTTCTCACTTTTCCTGCAACCAGTAATGGTTTCAGCTTGCATCATTTCTCAGGGGGAATAAATTCTGTATTTGCATCATGGAAAATGACACACCTATTTATTCCTTTTAGGCTTGCCTCTTTCCAGGTTGAGTTGATCGTTTCCTAATGAAAGGGTGTGCCCACCTGGTGGATTTAGAATTTCTGGAACTTTTCCCCTGTTCTCTTGCAGGCTGGCTGGGCTATTAGCAACCCATCCAGCTCCCTTCTGCCCACTTACCCTCAAGGTTCTTTCATCATTTTGATTATTTTCCCCTAGTTCTTTAGTTCCATGTTGTATATCATCTTGTGAGGGGAGTCTTATACTAGAAGTGGTGTGGAAATGAAGACTCAGAAGAGAGGGCTTTGGGGTGCATGTCCTTAAGAAGCTTCCAGTTTTATGAGGATTCTTAATCTATTTTAAGGTGCAAATTCTTTCTTTCCTGCATGTAAAGTGGTGGAAATAGGAAATTGAACTCTTAAGCATTTTGAAATATGAACCATGAATAAGTATCAACCTACACCTGAGTATGCCTGTGTTCTTTATACATGTATGATGACCGTCATTTTAGATAATAACAGACAATGACCACAACTGCAATAGCTGCTATCATTCACACAAAAAAAAATCAGCTTAGCACTTTTTTTTTTTTTTTTGTACTAGGGGGTGAACTGAGGACGTTTGCCAGATAGGTGCTTATGCCACTGAGCTATCTCACTAGCACAAAAATCAACTTTGTATCTGGTAGGTACCAGTGTTTTTTTTTTCCACTTTCTTTTCCACAACAACTTTGCTTTTCTTTTCATTCATTGTGGATATTATTCTTTATTTTATAATTAAGGGCATTGATACTCAGAGTAGTTAAGCAAGCTAGGTTTTTAGACAAATTATAAAGGAATCCAGGATATTATGACAGGTCAATTTAAATGCAAATTCCAAGATCTTTCTTCTATAAATAACATATCTCCTTCCCATGAACTTAAACAATGCTGCTGTAAATTTTAGGACTTTTCAGAAGAAATAAGTTTTATAAAGGCCTGCTTTCCTTGAAAATCTTTTGTAAGTGTATGAAAGAGCCAATGAATATTAAAATATAAACGGGAAATTGATGAACTCTGATTGAAATGTTCTATAAAGCTAAATTAGACTCTTTGATTGAAATGCATTCACTCTTTTCTTTTTGGTGGAACCGGAGATTGAACTCAGACCCTTGTGCTTGCCAGAGAAGCGCTTATTCTACGAGCCATCTCCCTGGCCCCTGCATTCACTCTTTAAGGCTACTAGAATACCATTTAGATGATATTAGAGACCAGCTATAATAATAAAGTGTACATGGATAAAAAAACCTATTGAGTAATATTGTGACCTGTAAGATACAATGACGTTGACCACTAGGGATGCATGAGGCTGGCTGAGATCAGTGCTTGGTGCTTCTGGTGTGCTAGTTATTAAGTATTTTGATTATCACCTTGGGATGTTAAATATACTTCCTCCTCTACAGGAAATAATGGTGGAGTTAGAGAAATGGAACATAAACCGTAAAACATTAAATAATGACAATGGAATTAGACAACAATATAAACACTCTCCATTTCTACTGTCTTTTTCTTCCTAATGTCTATCCATCACTGGATACTTTTTTTTTTTTCCATTTATGTATTTGGTACAGAATCTTACTGGGCAACTCAGACTCGTCATGATCCTTCTGTTTGCAGCTTCCCAGTGCTGGTATTATGGGCATGTGCCCCATTGTCCAGACTCATTCACAGGCTCAGGGAACCATGGAGGCAGGGCCAGTACAGCATGCAGGACCAGGAATAGAACCCTGGTCGCTATGCTTGCCAAAGCAGGGGCTCAGTCTGCTGAGCTATCTCACTGGCCCTCTGTATATGTTTTATTTATTCTGCAGACTTTTACTTCTGAGCCGTTATTATCTATAATGTTGGTTGATACTATTGAATATATGAATATATACAGTAGACATTTAAAGCCAGAAGTTTGTGCTGTAATTGTCAGAAAGACAATCTGAACTGTCTCCAAAGAGCAACAGGGCCAGAACCCAGAAGGAAGATCTAGTTTGAAAAACAATATGACTACCATGTGATATTTAGATTACAGTGCAGATTTTTTTTTTTTTGTTTTGTCAGAACCGGGGATTAAACTCAGGCTCTTGCACTTGCCAGGGAAGTGCCCATTCCACTGAGACATCTTCCCAGCTCCACAGTGCTGAAATATTGAGCTTTTGAGTAAATTGCTGTTTTGAGAAAGGAATCTATAAAATAGCTGATTAACACATAAAGATAAAATGCATAATCTATAAGATTTTCTTGCAGCATTTAATTTGATGAGTAAAAGACTAAGAAGATACAACTGGAAATTGTTAACACCAACACCAGAACATCTTCCCTCCCTTAGCCCTTGTATAATATGCCCCTAAAATATCACAAGCAGAAGTTATAGATCTTCTTAAGATTCTTGGACATGAAATATCAGTAGTGAGAAATGTGCAAATAGACACTGATGGCCAAAGATTTAGGGCTTTGTCTGAGATTCTAACTTTTCAGACTGTTCATGTTATTTTTGTGTTCCTCTTGCTGTGTCATGATTTTCTAGTTTAAAATCCATTTAAAGACAAACACAGGCACCCACAAATGTGGACTTGCATAGGCATCTGAGTGTCTAAGTATGCATGAGGGTGTGAACACACACGCGGATGCCCCCTCCCCACTTCTAGGCATCCAGCTTCCTTTAGTCTCACTTCTATTTCCTCTCATCTGGCAGCTTTCAGAATAATCTCACCCACCTGTTAAATCAGAGAATGTCAAGTTGAATTTATAACAGTGAGCAGAAACAGGATGCTACAGAAAGCATTTTAATTAAAATCCTTTAATTGGATACATGCTTCTTGTGAAAAGGGAGCTGTGGAGAGGGCCTCTTTGTCGGCACCTTCACTCCGGTCGCCAGAGATTGTTGCAGGAATAGTTTTGCAATTGGAACCAGCCCTCCCGAGTTGGTAGAGGTGGAGAGGGTTAGTAGGCTGAGAGGAGGAAATTGGGAGCAATAGACTGAAGGACAAGGTGTGTGTGTGTGTGTGTGTGTGTGTGTGTGTGTGTGTATTTGTGTGTGTATAGTGAATGGCCATAGATTTTGCACACAAACACAGCTCTAGTGCTTTCTGGAGGGGGTTCTGATGAAGCCCATTGGTATCCTTTCAAGTTGGTTTCTCCTTAATCCTTTCATCATCTACAGGATGGGATAGTCTCCAGAGGAAATCCACAAATACTCCTAACTTTAGGCACTGGCTTAAAAATCTTGACAGGTTAGGTCAATTGGTGAGTTTGGAAGGTGGGCAGATGACAGCCTGGGACTGGAGGAAGCTCTGCCTTTGCACCTGGAGTTCTTTAAATGACAGCCTTTAGCACCATCAAGCCCACAGTTCAGGAAAGAAAATGTTGAACTCAATTAGCCCTTACCTTAAGAAAGAACTATGTGTTAAAGTGGGAGGCCCAATCTGGAAGCTATCCGAAGAGCTCATGCGGTGCTCTAGGAAAGCAGAATGATGTGGATGTGTTTTACTGGATATACTCAATAGAGGTAAGAGAAGTGAGGTATGCAAGTAGTTTTAATGTCACTTGTGTTGCCAAGGGAACAAGACCCCTAAACTTAGCTCATGAAAGATTGGAAAAATGAATGTACTCTTACTTTTGATTTTTTCATCAACTTGTACCAAAAAGGTGATTCAGGAGTGTCTAATAGACTCTGATTATTTGCTGTGAGCTAAGAAAATCAGTACTGTGTCCTTTTGGATACAGAGAACAGACATACAGTACCTTCAAAGATTTTTAAGAGCTATTCATCCATTTCTGTTGCTGGGCCCCTTGAAGCTCTGGTTGCCAAGGAAACAATGGCAGCTGGCTTTGTTTGTTTGCATCTATTGGTTCCCTCTAGTGGTGTGAGGGTAAATATTTAACATCTAGCTTGGGGTAGCTGGGAGAGGCTAGCGAAATTTAGTGAAGCATTTTCCAACTTCATGGTGTGAACACTTCTATTTCAAGATATTGATGTTTTAATAACTAAGTAGCCAAATTCCTAAAATTAAAAAAGAAGTCTCTGTGAGCTAATTCCAGCATACCTCAATATCTTTTCTGCCCTCATTAAGCTTTTCTATGGGAAAAAATTATTTTCCCTATTTTACGGATTTGGGATTGGCTGCACAACCTGCTTTGCCCATTGGAATATGAGCAGATGATAGGAGCTACACTGAAGAAAATAATTAAATATGCCTTCATAGCCTAGCTCTGCTTTCCTCTCCTTTGAGCTCATGCTTTTTATTTTGAAAAGGCTCCAGTGCATGGTTGATCCTTTAGTCTGGGTAATAGAATGAGAAATCACATGGAGCCACCTAAACTGAGCTCATTTTCAGTATAGCCTGGCAAATCCTTAGCTGAGCTGAAGTCCTGATATAATATGAGATGAAAGCAAATGTTTACAAGGCACTGAGATTTTAGGATCTGAATAATAGAGAAACGGTTGCTTTATCAATAAACTTTGAGCAATTGTTGATGGTTAGCCAAATCTATGAAATTAGAGGTAAAGGAATTAAAGATTCTCAGTTCTGGAAACCTAAAAAGCCCAGTTATTTCAACAGTTGTATGATACATGAATTGCTCTACAATATCACTGCCAAAACTTGGTTTACTTCAGCTGCCCTTAATTATATTTGAAAACATATCCAAATATATGACTCTTAGTATTTCTTGAGAATTTCCATATCATTGTTAATTGTTTTGAATGTTGGAAGATTTGTTTCCCTGTGAATTATTCCTTGTGACTACATATATAGCCTTAGTTCTATTTTTCAAGATTATGTCACACAAAAATGTTATTTATTTATAATAAGTAAATTCCTCTGTTATTTGAAGACAACCTATGGCATTCCCCTTGAGTTCTCTCTCCATGTCCAACTCCTCAATTTTCTGAGAAGTGAAAGCGCTATTAATGAAAATGAGAAGTAAAGATAGATTTTTCTAAAAATTCTGTACTTGACATGGTAGTGAGGCTTACCATTGCTTTGTTCCATTCTGTCTGAGAAGGAAGCAGCTGAAGATCTGTGAAAGGGAAGAGCTGGAATACCAGTCCTTCTGTAAGACTAGTGCAATCATGCTTTGCTAATTTATTATTTTTAAATTTACCTAATATGATACTTGACACATTTTGATATGAAAATTCTGTCCTGGCATTATTCATTTAGTACTCGATATGCAAGGTAGAACTTCTTGGGATAGACTGCCTTTTACTTCTTGGGATAGACTGTCTTTTTACTTTCTATGTTTTGCAGGAAAAACAGTTCATTTGGTGTTCATTTTGGTATGAATTGGGCCTCCTGAAACTAATTAGCAGTGGAGACTGAGGTATACCAGGGTAAGACTAGGCAGTATGCATTGTGTGCATAAAGTGATACAAAATGTGAATGAAAGATTTAGATGCACGGATGTTAGAAATAAAAGGATATTGTACATGTAATTACAAAACAAAATCATGAAATGTGGGAGGTACAGTTGAATCACTTTTACATATTTGGGAGATGGGAAGATTGACAAATTTTGAAACTTTTTATGTCACATATACAAGTTAGAAATAGAAGGTAATCATTAAAAGAATAAAGAAGTGATAGAAGTTGTAGTTTCCAAATTATTACAGCAATTTAAAATGCAAATTGAACCTGTGTATGGTGACCTACATATGTAAATATAAGAAATCAGGGAGACTAAATCAGGACCTTGAGTTTGAGGGCAGCATGGACTGTATAACAAGACTCTATTCCAAAGAAGAAGAAATAAAAATCAAACTGAAATTATTATGTTTGTGAAAAGCCTATAACCTGATGAGAAGAATATATACCACCTCCAGATTATCTCTTAATGAAAGTTCAGGGGATATAATGATTGGCAAAGTTGGTAATGGAGGCAGAATATAAACCATATTTCCAACACTTATTTATTTAAAGTATCTAAGACAAACTATGCAAAATATGAATGTATATATATTAAATATGAATATATTGTCTTAGTAATTTTCCTCATCATGGGGACACAGTACATGACACCAACAAACTTAAAGGGGGCAAGACATATTTTGAGGCTGGTTCAGTTCATGGTTGGCTGACTCCAACAAGCGATAGTATGGTAGGGGGGAATGGCAGAGGAATAGGTGATAGGAACTTCATGTCATGGTAGCGAGGTAGCAGAGCGAGACACACACATGCACACACACACACACACACACACACACACACACACACACACACGGGGGGTGGCAGAGATCCTATATATTGTACCGCCTGTAGACTGCTTCTTCCAACCACATACGACCTCCCAACAACAAGTTAAATCTCTTTCAAAGGCCCAGTCTTTAAAATCATGAGGTTCTTGGTGCAAATCGTGCATCAGCTGAACATTCTTCCACTGACTCTGAAAGGCTTATGTGCATCTCTTTATGAAAAATCCATTTAGTTTCACTCTGACAGTTGCCAAAGTTTCAAAAGGACTGAAAAGTCCACGCCTAAAATTTGTTTTGAAATTTGAAACTGTCAGCTATATAATGCCATAAAAATTAAAGAAATTTATACACCTCAAACATACAGTAGAACAGTAGTGTAAACATTTTTATTGCAAAAGGGAAGTCTAGAGAGATTAAAAGGAAGACTAAGAGCAAGGAAGACTGAAGACCAAAGGAAGACTGAAACCAAGCAGGACAAATGTTAAGTTCTGAAGACGCATTTCCAGAACTCAGGGAGGATGTGGCTAGATATGAACTCCAAAGGGTTCCAGCAGACCGACCTCTATTGCCTTGCTGGTTACAATTAACATAGCTTGTCTCTTCTGGAGGCTCCACTTACTATCTTTCCTCAGCAGATGTTATTTGTTCACTTCCTTGGCTCTTCTTTTGTTGTGCAGAAACTCTTCAGTTTAATAGAAACCAATGGGGCCAAAACAAGACAAACTCATCAGGGCAAACCCTGTTTTCAGCACTTGGGGCAAAGATGTGAACACCAGATGTTTTGGGTGGAACAGCTTTCGGCCTTCCTCAGCATTAATTCCATGTTCCTGGCATCTCCAGCTTCCAGGGGTCACCACTGCACTTGCATTTCCATTCTTACAGCTTCATCAACTGCCCTCAGCAGCACACTGCCTATCCTCCCAAGCCTTCTTCTGAAATGTGGACTGGAACCTTCCTTACTCCACAGCTCTTGCATTCTGCACGTCTATAAAGCCAACACCATAGGGTTCATTCCACAAGCTGCTACCACAATGCTCAGTAACTCGGCCACTTTGGTGCATGGTTGTAGAGGCCCCTGAGTGCTTGAATAGCTGAGCATTGTAAACCAAATTCAAAAGAACCAATTCCCTTTGTGACCTCTTTCATGCACAGTACCCTGGGGCCTTCTCCCATAGGCCATCTTTCACTTTTGCAACTCTCAGCTGAGGAGGGATGAGATATGGCTGATTCTTGAGATGTTCTCAATGTCTCCTTTCTATTTCTTCACTTCCTGATGTGAAGTGCTTCACTTTCAAAAACATCTTTTTATCAATCTCTGTCCAATGCACAACCTTTGTAATGCCTCATTTAGAGCCAAACTGAAAACTTTTCAAATGAGGATTTTGTTCCTGTCTGTAAGTAGAAACCTGGCTAAAAGTTGCTGGCAGTGCCTATGCCATAGCCTGAATGCTAGACTGTTTTGAAACTTCTTCTTTTTTTTTTTTTTTTTAGCAGAACCAGGATTTGAACTCAGGCCCTTGTGCTTGCCAGGGAAGCACTTATTCTACTGAGCCATCTCCCCGGTCCTCTTGAAACTTCTTCTAACCTCTCTTTTACTCTCTCTTGACCTCATCTCTCCCTTTTATCACCAGTCTACTTTTTCATTCACTAATAGTCCCTATTCTCCTTCTTGGTTATTTTTTTGAAAGTTTCATGTATGAGAGAACATATACATTATTTATTTTTAGTGTCTGATTTATTTCATTTACCATGATATCTTCTTTTTTAAAAAAAAAACAAATTATGTATTTGGTACCAGGTTTCACTGTGCAGCTTAGACTTATAGTGATCCTCCTGTTTTGGTCTACCCAGGGCTGGGATTACAGGTGTGCACCATCATGCCTGGTCTTGGTGGCCAGCTCAGTATGCCTGGGACGGCATATGGTGCCAGTGATGGAACCTGGCTCTTTACATTTGCAGGTGCTTAGTCCACTGAGTTATCTCCACAGCCCAACATGATATCTTCTAATTCTATCCATTTTTGGGCAAATTACATTCCTTTACTCTTCTTTATGGCGCAAAAATATTTTATTTTGTATATACACAACATTTTCTTATCTACTCTCTATTCACTGTTTAGCTCCTTTGTTGCAGCAGTTACTTTTTCCATCCCTCCCTCCTTCCCTCCCTTTCTCCCTCTCTCCCTCCCTCCCTCCATTCCTTCCTTCCTTCCTTTCCCAGTTACTTTTTCCATCCCTCCCTCCTTCCCTCCCTTTCTCCCTCTCTCCCTCCCTCCCTCCATTCCTTCCTTCCTTCCTTCCACTGGGCATTGAACTCAGGACCTTGCTCTTGCCAGACAAAGTGCTTATGCCACTGAGGTATTTCCACATCCCTGTATCACAGCAATTTCCCCTGCTTCATTTGCTCTAATCCTAAAAGCTTCAGCAGGCCTCAGAAACATTGAGTTCCTACATTTTTCCCTGTAAGACATCTATTTAGGAGCATTACAGAAAATTGATTAACATGTCAAAAACATCAGTCAGCAGAACAGATTTCATTTTGAAATCTAGTATTTGTCTGAATGTGCCTCTGTTTCTTTCCTACTGCTCCACTCACTGAGCTGTGAGATAGGGCCATTAAAAAACATGTTTGTGCTTCAAATTCAATGAAACCTTATCTTTTAACTCAGAATTGTTAATAACTGAATTTCTTTCTGAGGATTTCATGTTTTCACCATGCACAAGCAAAACTCTCAATTTGGAATTTTTAAACTCTGAACAACAGTTTGTCTGCATTTGCATACATCAGAGGTAGACTCTAGCAGTTGTTTAAGCAGAGTGGCTTCCTAGAACTTGAAAACAGGGAATGAAGACTTCTGTGTTTGACTTTCTCAATGATTTCCAAAGGCAGGGCTACAATGCTGTGTTGTCCAGTGAGAATCTGCTAAGCCTTCTAAGCTGGCATCACCCAATAAGTGCACATGTTTATGATATGATGCTGAGGACCTTGTTTCATATTTTTGTAGGGGAGGGTAACTACTTGCATATACCCTTGCTGAGGAAACATGTGGGTTCAGAAACCAGATTAGAGGAAAATTTCATGTTGCCAGCATGAAGAGAAGGACTAATTGGACAAATGGTGGTGGTAAGTGTGTAGGGCTCTGAGAACAAAGGCTGGGGAGTCCTTCATCATGAATGATGATGAAACAGTGTAAATGAGCTCTAGAGAACTGAGTCTGATCCATCTACATGGTGAAAATCAGTTAAATGGGAATAGAGTCCTAGAATGCTTTCTTAAGCTCTATTGCCATCATTCTTTCCCTACTGAAACTTGATATTTTATCCTAACAAAAAATTAAAACTGTTACAATACCAAACTTTTCCCCATTATAAGTAGTTAATCAGGCCAGGGAGATGGCTCAGTGGAATAAGCGCTTCCCTGGCAAGTGCAAGGGCATGAGTTCAATCCCTGGTTCCGCAAAAAAAAAAAAAAAAAAAAAAAAAAAGAAAGTAGTTAATCAATACTAATATTTGCACGAATTTTCTTATAATGTTTTATTTGTACATCAAAAAAAAAAAAAAAGAAAAGAAGAAGTCCCCCTTATTTGTGATCAGATCAGGTGGAAAGAAAATACATGATTAAGAAAATATAATCTTAATAGAAGAGAGTTTTAAGAACTATAACATGTATTCATAATAAATTATCTGGAGAATTTTCTTTGTTCTTCAGTTCCATATGAAAGACATGCTTAATAATTTTGTACATATGTGTAAGTCAAGGATTGGGGCAAAAATATGACTCTTTTGAAACACTGAAATACTGAGAAAATTAAGTCTCTACTTAGTGGAAATAAACATCTGCATAATTCTAAGTATGTATATAATTATCAAATTTTCTAACATATTATTCTCATCTTTGTTTCCTTTTTGTTCTTTGGAAGAAGGTGCGAGTAAATAGAAAGGTATGGCCAGAAGAGAAGATACTGTAAAACTGGATCCCAAAAAAATGTGTGATAGGTTGTGAGGCTAGAACCATTAAAGAGAAGCCACATACTTTGTAACAAGACATTAATAGATTTGCCAGATCCTGCCTATTGAAGGTTTAGGATGTAAAAGTATGAACAAACTCACCAAATTTAATATATTCACTCCTGGATCTCTGCCTTGCTTTGGTCTGATATCTACTTTCTTTGCCACCATTTCATCCTTTTGGAATGAGAATGTTTACTCTATATCACATATCTGGAAGTACATAACTTATATTTTGAGTTTTGCAGAGGTGCAAAGCTAAATTTGGCCTGAGTCTCAGAAGAGACTTCAAACTTGGACTTTCTGAGCAATGTTGGAACTACTGTGCCTTTAGGGAAAGAATTAGTATACTTTTGGCTATAAGAGAATACAGAGAATAGCCCAGGATGTTGGGAAGAATTATGATCTCTTCCCTGTATTTATTGTGGAGATTGAGTATAGTTTAAGGAGAAGGTGAGTTGGTGCGAAATCAGAGCAGCATTTGTGAAGGTTAGTTTTAACTGCCAGCTTCCTTGGATAGAGAGACGCCTAGTGCATTTATAAAGCACACTTTTGTGTGTGTCTATGTTCCCCACATTGTTGGTATGTGGGACAGCAAACTGAGCAGGTGACTTGGCCTGAAGTGGGCAGCTAGGGTCAAAGGAAGTGGGCAACTGTGGGCACGTGCCTTACGTGCTTTGCCTCTTGGCCTTCTTGAAGTCGGCAGCTGTGCTCCACCACACCCTCCTCATCACTAGTACCTCTCTATAGACTCAGAAACAATGGAGCCAGCAGACAATGGTTGACACCTTTTGAAACTATGAGCCAAAATAAGTATTTCCTCTTTTAAGTTGTTTTTCTGTTATTCTGTCATAGCAGTGAAAAGTGGGCTAGCACAGCAGACTATGTTTAGCACTCAAACTTTATAGGCTCTTTCTCTACTCTGTTCACCAACAAATACATAAAAGTAATTTGTATTCCAGTTCAACCATTTTACTCTCTGTGGGATTTTCTTTAAAAATCATTATTCATTAGGAAGACAATAGATAAAAAGTATTGATGGCAGCTTGTGCTAAAATCTTAGAGATCCTCCTAAGGGCCCTGTTTTATCAGATGCTTATTATACCAAACTGAATCAAGATGTTCACTCGCCATTTCAGGTGCTAGTAACTGAGCTAAATGGTGTGGAATTTTTTTGACCATAACAGGTCAAGTTTCAAGACTTTTCTTTTTAATGGAAATTTCCTGGAATCTAAAATGTGCAGTCCAATCATACTAAATTCACTGGCAACCAAACCTACTTGAAAATGAAATCCCATTTCCCCAGGGTTTTCTGTTCAGGGAGGAGAAATTCCCTCTAGATTGTGCCCCTTCCTGCCAGGTTTCAGTTGTAACAGAGAATCTTTTCACATTTAAATGTATTTCATTGGCTCATCTGGACACTTGAAAATCTTGTATCTCTGCCCACGTGATTTGTAACACTCTTTTGACAGGGACTGAGAACTCTCACACCTGGCAAACCATCTCAGCTTTCCTGATGCTCAGAAGACAGTACTTGTAAGCTAGAAGCATGTTAAATACTGTGCGGAAGGTGCCTAAGTCTAAGGAAGGTGCAAACAGGCACTCATATTTGGAGATAGGGAGGTTGGGCTTGGGCCTGGTTAGTGAGGTTTATGTGAGAAAAATATGGTTATAGTCTTCTGATTACAGTTCAGTAAAGCCAGTGGTTTTATTCTTAGTTTCATTAATGCTTATTTTCAAATACTCAGCCATCCCTTTTATGACCATGTTGAAGTTAAATTTCTCATAAAGCAAGAGCGTAATAAAAATTCAATCCAACACTGAACAACGTCTGAAACCAAAGGTACCTCTGGTGGGAGCACAGTTCTGTAAACACAAGCAAGATCTGCAACTTAATAGTTATAGTTTCTGTATAACTTGTGACTCAGTTGCTGGCTTTGCACCGGTCAGAGGACTCTGTGGGGATCTCTCTTGCACAAAAACACAGTATCTAAGGACATCATTCAAGGCCTATAATAATGATTGTTTATGACATATGGAAAGTGTCCAGTACAGTGCCTGGCACATACTAGATGTGTAATAATATTGGTTTCCCTATACTCACCATTACTGTAATGGGATTCAACCCTAGGAGTAACTTGGCACTGCAGCCAAGTTTATGATTATTGAATTGTAACTCCTAGAGGTTCTATGTTGAACTAAGTTGTGTAGTAGTACATCTTCGGAAGTCACCAAATTATTTGTTAAAAAATTAAATGATGAGATATATGAATGCATGAATGATTGAAATCAGGTTTTGAGCTGGAACATAGTAAGGTACATAGGTGTTTTTTTCCCTAGACTCCAACTTCTCTTGGACAGGTTTTCCTTCTGTTATACTTTGGAGAAAGGGAGGTTGTGGTTTATCTGTGGCAATAACTAGGTTCTGGAAGGAAAATGGAAGGAATAGAGGATGTGTCTAGATATTTGAAAACCAAAACTATCTAGAAAAAGTGCTTGAAAAAATTTGTGCGAGGGGATGTCACAGATTAAGAACAATAATACAGATTACTGACTCACTGAATGATATATCATTCATCACATTTATTCAGTACATAAATCTTTATTGGGTATTAATAATATTTCAGGCATTTGTGCCTGGGGAGATAGGTCAATGTTCTAAATGCTTGCCTAGTAAGTGCAAGGACCGGGGTTCATTCCCAGGTGCCACATGTCATGCTAGCCCTGGAACCCCAGGTGTGGTGATACATGCCTACAATCCCAGTGCTGGGGAGGCCGAGACAGGAGGATTGCTGTGAGTCTGAGCTGTGCAATTGAGACTATGTAACAAATAAATAAAAGATTAAATAAATAAACACAATTTTCTCTAAAATATAATATGTCAGGCATTTCATTGCTTTCTAAGACAATATGGAATGAGACAGACACACTCCTTTAAAGTCTAAATTGAAAGAAGTAAAAAAGACACAATTTTAAATTCTTTTGTTTCTATATAAAGTTCTATACTATATAAAATTTTAATAGGAATAAATATTTCACAAGTAGAATCTCTTTAGTATTCTAATCAAAAACTTTGTAAGTGTGTGTGTGTCTATGTGTGTGTGTGTGTGTTAACTTGTATAATTTTTAATTGTACTGATTGCTGTTTCTCTAAAGCCCAAATGTGAAGCATTTGTTTGCACATTACAGAATGTGAGCAAGATGATTGGTTTATAGGAGCATCCACTGGTAAGGACAAGAAAGACATCTTGTGGCCACAACTAATGAAGGGTAAAGGAGATGGGAGCAGCAGATTTTTTTCTTTTCCAGAGAGAATGTGGGAACAGAGTTGGTTCTGGCAGAAAAAAAAGGGGACATGGAAAACATATTATGTATTACAATATCTACATTTTAAAAATTATAGTCTGTGAGCATAAATAGTTTGAATGGAGACTATTTCCTTGGATTGAGTTTTAGGTATTTGGGAGCAATTTTGAGCAATATTTGGAACAACAAAATTATAGAACTGTGGAGACTGTTGAACAGACTTTCTCTGTCAGATTCTTGAAGCTTATTGGGATGGAACTTGGTCTAACACGTAGCCAACCCTTAGTCCTTTGTGGGAATACAAGCCTACAGTGTTATAGTTTTTCCTTACCTCTTGGGTCAATTCCAGGTGGTATGAGGACTGGCAGAAGCATGGCACTAGAAATTTATTTCTGGTTCAAGTGCAGTTTCATAGCAGTGTCTTCACAGGGCTCCATGCAGCGCCCTTCTGCCCTTTTTCTATTATACTACTTTATGCAAGAGCTGGTAAAGTTCTGCCATGCACAATGGTACATGTGAAGAGGCCATTAAAAGGTACAACTAAGTGGTAATCTAAAATGAAAAAAACAATGGATACTAATAAAACAGTGGGTACTTTCTCAATCATTGTTCCCTAACTGACTCTATTGAGGATTCATTATTTTTCATTGGCTAGTACATTTTACTTTCTATTGTTCTCACTTGGAATGCTGGAGGATAAGTGTGGGCCCTGGAAAACTGGTGATGTCAGAGACTTTAACCTCCGCTTCCGGTGAAGCCTCTCCTGTGTTTCTTGTAGAGTCCTTTGCATTATTGTTGGCAACCTCTATGAATACTCAGAGAAAGATCTTTCACAAATTAGTTATACCTTGATACAAATTTACCTCTCCCTGAAGAGTTGTACTTTTTTTTCATCTTAATATGTAAGAGTAATTTTTTTCCTTTCTTTTGAGTTTAAATGCACTTTATTTTTAGACAACATACATTAATTGTTTCTTTTTCCCTAAAAAACAATGCCTCCACTCCAAATAAATCACGATCAAAATAAATGAAGCATTCAAGATGACATCAGTCCCTTTTGTGTAAAATTCTGGTATTGTGTAGATGACAAGCGGCAGCCAGTTATGACAAGTGATAGATCCAAGGTTACCATTGAATTCATTAACATTTTTCCATTTTTAAACCATCCTTAAAGAAAATCATAAATGGGGGTCACACCATCCTCACGGTAGTTCAGGAGAGCAACCAGGCCATTTGGATTCATGTTTGCACCAATAAAGAGCTGACAGTTTTTGAAATTAGGAAGGATATGCTTGATTTGCTCTGCAGCCCCCGTCATAAGTGGCTTTACTCTTTCTGGTCTTTGTTCTTCAAGTTTGCCTTTGATTGATTTCATATAATCTTTGATGTATTTCTTGCAGGCCTCTTTTGTGAAGCTGGTTTCCTGCACCTGATGGTTCATTACAATATCTACACCAGTGACTGCTGTGCTTTCGGTGCCGTCACCCTCTGGACCTTCAGTGCAGGCATTGCCACCAATGAGCGAGCTGTCAATGTTACCCTCTGTTCTACTGACCATCTTGCCCTCCACTTCCAGGCACAGCCCTTTCGTGATCTCCCGGATCTTGTAAATGTCAAAGAACATCTTATCGGGGCTGATGCGGTCCCTGCAGATAATTATGATGGTGGCTGAGGGAGGTGGTGGCCAGGCAAGTTTCGCAGGAGGCGGGAGCTCAGAGTAAGCACGTTGCAGCCAGAGCGGTGCTGGGGGGGATGAGGAGGAGGGGGAGGAAAAGGTAATTTTTTCTGTTTGTAGAGTGAGACTATTATTTTGTGGAATAAGAGACTGATGCTTCTAGGATTATACCAGGTAACTCTTGTGCAGAGGTGGAGCTTCTCAAAACTATATTTCAGTTACCTATCTTGGAAGTACTCTAAAGACATGAACTCACTTTAATTTAGATTTATAAAAACCAAAGAGAGACCATCATCTCTGAAATGAGACAGGAAGTCCCAGAAAGAATGATCTATAGAAAACTAGCTTGGTATGGCCCACCTTCTTTGTCCACAGAACATTAGCTTCCAAAGTGACATACAGTGATTCACGTTTTCTTTAATTCACACATTTATGTACTGTACTTCCCCTTTGGATCAAGAATGGATCTGTAACCAACAGACTATGGCAGGAGTGACAGCACTAGAGTTCTGTAGCTATTTCTTTATGAGGTTTGCAACTTTCACTGTTGTGTTCTAGATGACTTTTGGGACAGCCAACTGACTTGCCATCCACATTCTCAAGTAGCTTCACAGAAAGGTCAAGTGAAGAGAAATAAATTCCTGTTAGTAATAATTACTTGACAACTGTTGCAATAAGTGGCTGTAGGCAATGTGGACAAGACTTAGTTCTCAGAAGGCCTATTCCTCAATCTACACTACCTAACCATTAGTGAGACTCTGGGAGAAGAAAAATCCACTCTCTGTATTTTACTTAGAATGTCAATGTAAGAGGAAAAAAAGGAGAGAAGTTCAGGCACAGAGCTGTGGCAAGGCTGGGCAAATTTGGTTGGGAAGAGAGAAGGACAACAGCCAGTATCAATGTACTTTTCTAATCAAAACATCTTGTTTAACCATTTGATCTACACAAACTCTGTACACTATTACACCACAGTTTCAGCAGTCACTCTTCAGAAATCCTGCATGTTTATCGGTTATAGTTTAATTATTTTTATGATTGACAGCATATTTTAACTATTTTCTCCAAATAGTCTATGCACTTGTGTGCCTCAGTTTAATCATTTCATTTAGTCATTTATTCCTGGCAAGCTTCCCCACAGACAGCCATGTAATGTATTAACTTATGAAGTAGCTCCAGTTCTGGGCAAGACTTCAGTTGATTATAGCTTACACTGACATCTGACTGCCTGCAACTTTGTGAGAGATCTCAACTGACAGATTGTCTTGGTTGCTTTTCTTTCATTGTTGGGAAAAAATACCAGACACCCAAAATTAAAGAAGGAAATGTTCATTTAGCTCACAGTTTGCAGAGGTTTCAATCCATACTTGCTGGCTCCAAGGCAAAAGTCAGCATGAGCAAAAGGGAAGGAGCAGCCAAGAGCAAAGCTCTTTTCTTGCTTTATATTGTATGCACGTAGCCCACCTCTGGCAGGTGTGGCAGTCACACTTGTAACCCCAGCATTGGATCATGAATCAATCAGAAATTCTAGAAGCCCACCCATGACTACATGAGGCTTTGGGGGTGGCACCTAGACACAAACCATAATTTCTATGGACATAAAATTTCGGCCCCAAATTTGTGTCCATAGAAATTATGAAATGATGAGATTATTTTGGTTTTGTGCCTCTAAATTCTGGGTTAATTGATCAGTATCATCACTCAACCTTGCAACACTAATCACCTGCTCCAAAAATCTTGACATGAGAGGCTGGAAACATGTTTATTCCAAAGTGAGTTATAATCTCTTTTTAGTGGAGAAAGGTGACTCAGCTGAAGATAATTTGGCCAAATAGAATTTCTCGTGAAAAGAAACTGGACAATATGATAATTTGTTTGAATCTTAATAGTCTGTCTCTAGTTTCATAACATTATTTACTTTGGTATATGATGCATTTTTTCAACCACTTATAAGTCTTCTTTCTTCTTCATCTGCCTTTCAGGATTTGGAAAATTTATACTTTTATTTTGCTTTTATGTTTCTATTTCTCTAGTGGCTGGAATATATTTTGATCAAATTGATGTTGGACAATGTTATTTCCACAAAATTACTTTCAGTGAAATTGTTTTTGGCTAAATCAGCCATTATGTGGTAATATTTTTTCTTATACCTTGCCTCTCATTGATCTATAAAACTTTGAGAAACTTGTTCTTTAAATTTAGATAAAACACAGTTACATTAGAATGACTCAGTAATGGGAAATGTGCCAGGCAGCCTCCGAGGTGATCAGAATGATTGCTGGCATTCATGTATTTGCATATTTCTCTGTTTGAGTACAGTTTGGATTAACTGACTGCATATAGTAGAACTTAAGGCATATTTTTTTCACCTCCTGAGATCAAGTTATAGAAAAATATGGCTTTCATTTTGGGAATATTATTCCCCCTCTTTTTGATATCTTACTTTGGGAAAGCCAGCTGCCATGTTATGAGAAAATACAACAAAAAGAACTTATTTTAAAAATCATATTCATTCAAGTTGGGGTTAGAAAAGCGGATTTAATAGTTGAACTAAGAATTCTTTTTCTATGATAATTACTGGGTTATACATTCATGAGTTCCTAGATGAATGAGGTATTAGAAGACAGGGTGAGTAGAGCAGTGAGCCAATGGAGTATGACACTGGGGACAGCACTTTATCTCTTCCCCCTTCCTCTATGCCTCCTTCACTCTCTCTGTCTCTGCTTCCTGGATGCCACAAGCTTCACACCCTTCCAATATAATGTTCTGGGATTCCACAAGCTTAAGAATGATGGAGTCAGCTGACCATGGACTAGAACCTCTGAATCTATGAGCCCAAATAAGTCTTCCCTCCTTTCTTCTTCTCAGGTGTGTAGTCTCAGTGTTGGAAAAAACAAACAAACAAAGACATAACAAATATCTGTTATTTTAAGCTGCAGCTTTAGAATAAGTTGTTATACCGTAATAGAAAACTAATAAAATGTCTAGGACAATTGAATTCTCAAAAGTGACCTTAATATAAATTTAGACTCTTTGCCTTTATTCCTTCAGCAAAATCAAGTCTCATTGCTGATCTTGTCTGCTATTTCTGCAAAGTAAATTGCTGAGTTTCATTAACAACTCCTCCCTTTTCCTTCCATTTGAGCCAGTTAACAGCACATATGGTCTCTGCTTTTAGCTGCAAACCTACAGCCTCTTCTTCTACCTTCTCCTACTTTATTCCTTGTTTTCATTTGGAGTAAAGAAGGAGAAGAGTGATTCAAGCTAAAGTATAATATTAAAGCCCCTGAACAGATGCGCTTTGGAGAGATGTGACAGAATGTTCAGCGTAATGTGTTGGGATCCCTGGAATCTGGGCCAAATCTGTGGCTGATGGTCACCCAAGATGGCATGCAGAAGCTGGGAGTTCAGAATAGGGGAGAAGATGACAGCTGTGGGTTTTATAGCCTGGATTTGGAGACAATTTGGTAGGAATCTGTTCTGCTCTTTTGAGGTCAGCTTTTATATTTGTCTTTAGAACCTAGACTCTTTTTGATTAGTGGTAAAAGCTGAATTTCTGCTGGTTCTCTTTCTCTGGAATCTGTCCTGTTTGTAATTTATTAGGTCAAGTGTAGGAATGGTTGTTATATGAACAACATTTTTGTGTTTCCACTGAACAAATCTCCAAGCTGAAGAAAATGTCTATGCAGGAAACATAGCCTGACTTCCTTTACAAGCTTTTGAATATATGTTCCATGAAAAAACACCATCATTTGAAGTTGTTGTAAAAGAAATATGGGAATCCTGTAATACTTGACAAGAATATTCAAAAGACACCTACAATATGGATACAAATAAAGGCAGAATTTGTTAAAGTAATTGACAATGCCTATGGTGGAACTAAACCTCTAATTCATGAACATGCCATAAGATAAATTCCTACTAAGGAGTTTAATAATTTATATTAAGAGATTATAATACAGATCAGTGAGGTGAAAATTCATGCAAGTTGTACAATATCTGTGGCTATTAAAATAATAAAACTGAAACAATCTTGAGATTTCAGCTTACTGCATAAAGAATGGATACTACCAAGGAATCAGATAATATTGAATGTTGTTGTAGCTGTAACAAAAGTAAACTTTCTACATTTTTGTGGGAATACAAAAGAGTACAACTGCTATTGAAATCAGTATGAAGACTGTGCAGAAAAACTAAAATTAGAAAATTTCATTTGACCTAATTCTTCCCCTTCTAGGTATCACAGCAAGACAATTAAGATATCATATTACAATAATTCACGCATATTTATGTCTATAGCAATGTAAGTCATAATAGTTAAATCTTTGAAATAGTCTCTATGTCTATCTCCAGATGGGTGGATAAAGAAAGTGTAGTATTTATATAAAATTTATAAAATACTGAACTACTTTGTTATAAAGAAAGATAAATTAGTTATTTTATGAAAATGAATGAACCTTGAAACCATAATATTAATTGAAGTAAATTAGACATGTAAGCTTAAATATGACATGATTCTTATGAGAATTTCAGAATATAAATAAGTAGAAAAGAAAAAGTGGAAAAAAAGAGAAAGGAACAGTGAGATAGAAGGAGGGAGGCAAAGGGGAGGGAAAATGAGAAAAGAATTAAGATATGTTATGTACATGTACTAACTCTACAGGATGATGAATGTAATTATTAATGAATGTACTACAAACATGTGCTCATAAAAAATCAAGATTAAAAAAAAATACTAACCACTGATGAGGTATCTCTGACAAGACAACTTCCAGAGATGTTGTGTAGAGAAGTAGCCTTTTAAAGAAGATGATCTTTTTATTTTTTCTGCAAGCAAGGCTGGCAAGAACACGCTGAAGTGTGTCACAGGACATTGATGGTTCAGCAAAGGCATCATTGGCCTAATTTCTTCACGCTAATCTTGTACAACACTTTGTGCATGCTGTTTGTCTTCTCAGTGCTTCCTATGTTGAAGGAACAGTTTACAGGACAGTAGGATGAAGAGCATGGAATCTTTCAGAGTTGAGGTCTGGGCAGGGGAGATAGCTCAGTAGAATAAGTGCCTGCCTGGCAAATGCAGGGTTCTGAGTTCAATCCCCAGTTCCGGTGGGGGAAAAAAAGAGTTGAGGCATATGGAAGTGTTTGTGGGCTTTTGACTATAGAAGGGAATACTTGCCTTTGTGCTTGAGCTGCCATAAAAGCCCAAGACTGGTTTTCTGTGTCAAGCTGTGATTTCTTCCTTCCATCCTGTATCAGCTAAACTTCCTGAGAAGAATGGAATCAGTATAAACTATGAGTATAATTATGCAAAGGTATTACGGCTTGTGCTGAGATATTCTACTAAAACTCTCATGCAGTCATAGTTGAGGCTTTTTCATAGATGAATAGATCTAGGGTTTGGGATCCTGGAATTGATGTACAGTACGGTGGTAGGATCTAGGGTTCTAAGATTAAGGGTGTGAGTACTGCCAGCCTGAAGTAGCCTTGATAAGATAGAAGACATAGAAAGAGCTCTGGTTGTCTCTTATTTCTTTGCTTCCTTTTGTCTACCACCCACTATTTCTCCTTTGTGATACAGGGCGACTATGCCACCTTGCCTTGGAGACAGCTGATTATGAACTGAAACTTCTACAAACTATAAGCATTCCTCCTTTAATGTAGGGTGCCAGGTTTTTGTCACAGCAATGAGAAAAGTAACTAAGACAAAAACACTTATCAGATGGGATTCTACAATCAGAACAGGAAGCATTCCAGTGGCTTACTAGGAAATCAGAAGTGGAGGAATCCAAAACAGTTCTCTGCTGAGGGGAGGGAAGATACTGTAAAAGCTGAAGACAGAAGATTTGGAGGTTCACTGCAAAGTCACTTATGCAGGTCTTTCTTTCTATAATTGTGGCCTACATGACAATCTTTTGCATGCAAAAGGCTTCATTAATCTACTCCATATGCAAGCTAAATTGACATATTCCCATCAGTGTTCATACACCTACAGTCAGGCTAGTCACTATGGATCCCTGGACAGAGTGTGCCCAAATTTATCTATATTATCAGCCTTCAAAAACTAGGAGCTAAGTAAAGCTCTTTCCATCATAAATTGAATGATTCAAGTGTTTAATTATTATAGTGAAAAACAAATCTTTCTTTTAGATTTTCCTCTGAGTTCACAAAGGATAAAAGACACATGTCCTGAGCTCCATTAATTCTTTTGTATTTAATTTCTATCAGGTAGGTATTTGGTAAAACAAGTGATAGCAAAAAACAAATTATGGCTGGTAAAAGATAAAGTAGTTGGGTTAGTGAAAGTTTTTCAGGTTAAATAAAAGCATATATTCCAATCATTAGCCAGACTTCTTGGGAACAGTTGTACGTTTCTAGCCTTTCATGAAGTTTTGACCTGCACAGGAGCTCTTAGAGCTAGCTGATACCTAGCCTAGGAGTATGTTTGGCATGTGTAGAGTATTAAAATATACCATTTATCCTGGAAGGTTACTGGTATCTTTGCTTGGCCAAACCACTGTGTTTTGCTTGCCAAGCCACTCCCGCCCTTGGGATGTGCTGAGCTGGCTATGGAGTTGGGATGCGGTGGTGCACGGATGTAATCCCAGCACTGGGGAGGTTGAAAACAGAAGGATCACTATGACCCCTGTAAGCTCTGTACAGAGACTCTGTACCAAACAAATAGGCTAGAAAAAATAAACAAACAAAAAACCCCAAATCAATGTGGTTTAAAGGGGTCATGTAAAGGTCGTGGAGGAGGCTTCTGTGCCCTCTCCCCGCGCCCCCAGTTCCTTGAAGTTCTGGTCTTTGTTGTGCCACTTTGCAGCCGTGCTACTTTGGAGGGGTTTAATCTGTGCAGCCGTGCCACTTTGGAGGAGCTGCAATCTGCGGTGGAGTGTCGGTCTTCACAGTCAGCACAGAAGGAAGAGAAAGAGGATTGACATCCCAGCTGTTGCTCGTCCTCTGCTGTTCATTGTTTTCTGCCGCCTTTGCATTGAAGCCAGCAGAGTATGGACTGAAACCTCCACAAACTGTGTGCTAAATAAACCTTTCCTTCCTTAAGTTTTGGTATTGAGTATTTGTCCCAGAAACAAATAAAAAGTATTAAAGATAAATATCAAAGATTTTTATATCACTTTTAATTTAGAACTGTAAAGCAAGAGATTGTAAACGCCAGAGCGAGAGAGGTTTTTGCCGCCCCGAGGCCGCTGCTGTACGGAGACCCGGGGGAAGCAAACATCACCATGTATGATCAGGAGGCAAAATCATCAACTGAGGACTTGGGAGATAAGAAGAAAGGTGAATACATTAAACTCAAAGTCATTGGACAGGATAGCAGTGAGATTCACTTCAAAGTGAAAATGACAATGCATCTCAAGAAACTCAAAGAATCATACTGTCAAAGATAGGGTGTTCCAATGAATTCACTCAGGTTTCTCTTTAAAGGTCGGAGAATTGCGGATAATCATACTTCAAAAGAATTGGGAATGGAGGAAGAAGATGTGATTGAAGTTTATCAGGAACAAACGGGGGTCATTCAGCAGTTTAGATATTCTTTTTATTTTTTCTTTGCCCTCAATCCTTTTTTATTTTTTAAAAATAGTTCTTTTGTAATGTGGTGTTCAAAATGGAAATGAAAACTGGCATCGCATCTCTTTAAAACATCCAGTAATTTGAATTCTAGTGCTCATTATTCATTGCTTTTGTCGTGCTGATTTTTGGTGATCAAACCTCAGTTTTCTTCACGTTGTCTTCTGCTTTTTAAAACTTACCTATGTGTGCAGAGAGGCCGCAGATTTCAGGACTGTGCATGTTCAGGCTTGTGGTCATAAGGTCGACCCGTGCAATTGTTCCTGTGGCTTTTCAGATGGCCCTGAAGTTCGAGCTTGTGATTGCTTCACTCCTGGACTATAACTTTGAGTGGGAGGTAGAAGTTTTTCAGAGAACCGAACTGTGGAAAAATGACCTTTCCTTAGCTTGAAGCTTAAAATCTGAGGGTCTGGACCAAAAAGAAGAAGAAGAGCTTTGGTGTCCAGATGACAGACATGGTGAGAGATTGATCAACTCCAATGGCGGCTTCATTGAAAAGTGGTTTTAAGATTTAAAAAAATCTTGTCAGAAGATCCCAGAAAAGTTAATTTTCATTCAAAATTAATAAAGTTACTCACACAGATGTGTGTATAACAGAACACTGCTCCTTTTTATCTTGTTTGTACTTTTTGGCCTGGGATATGGGTTTTAAATGAACATGTGTGTACCAGCTTCATTAAAATAAACAATATTTGTAAAAACTGAAAAAAAAGAACTGTAAAGCAAGCAATCAATCTTACTAGAAATTAAAAGAATTTTAAGTAATCTTTTAAAATACCTCCACTATTGAAATCATGGGAAATAAGATCTTTGAAGCAAACTTAAAAAAAATTAATTAATTAATTAAATGTTTGGTACAGGATCTCTGCGTGGCTTGTGCTGGCAATGTGATTGAACCCAGGTCATTGTGCTTGCCAGATAGGTTCTTAGACAGCTGAGCTATCTCACCAGAACCACCGCCAAAAAGAAAGCTTTTCATCTTTAGGATGGAAACAATATTTTGATTTAACTACCTCAAATAGAAAATGTAAAACCTTTTCTTTTAATGTCAATTGAGAGAACCACTTTATTTCCTGCTGTTCTGTTAAGTTCTATACCTGGGTTAATGGTCCTTCATCTTTGTAGCTGCCCTACCTGGAGGGAATCCAAACTTGCATTTGAAAAGCCCTTAAAAATGTTTTTCCTTAAATTAGTTAATTTTTATTTTTAACCCAATATATCTTTTTAATAATTTTACAATTTCTATCAAAGAGAAATGATCCATTGAGCAATTTAAGAGTATGGTGTGGTTCAATAAATGGTTTAGGTGGATAGAATTATAAGTTTGATTTCCCTGCATAATCAACATTGATGACACAAGGCAAAATCTAGAGACCTTTCAGAATGAGACTGCTGAGATCTAGCAATATTCCCACTGTACCCTGAGGCATAGGTTCATAGACTCCAGCAGTAATAATTTGTGGCTCCACCTGAGGAGTCAATAGGAATCTGGAGGAGGAAGTGCAGTCCAAGCCTCTGCTCTTCGTTGTTGCTTGCCAGAGGTCAGAGACCTTTGCAGTGGACGAGGGAAAACTCCTCATTATTTGATGAGGCTGAGGCTGGGCCCCAGTGAAAGTTTTCCTTTCTTTCAGCCTGTGGATGAATAATCTGAATAATAGTTGCTGCCAAGGCAACTCCCTGTACACATCACGAGCCAATATCTGCACAAATCCAACTCATCTCAGGCAGTGTAACCTATTTGTTGTGGGCTTTTAAAACCTCTTTACACCATTTACTTGCATTTTCAAAGGCCAATTGCTGAACTATTAATTTGCTAGCTACCTTGTCACTTACGATATTCTTACTAGCTTGAAATAATTGTGCAGAAATATCTTGAAAAGTTTCATCAAGATCCTAATGAATGGAAGCCAAACTACAGGATGCCTCACCCTTTGAACAAGGTTTCTCTGGCCCTAGTGGTAGCTACCTTAGTTTGCTCATATATTTGCAATGCAAAGATCAGCTGATTGTGCTAGCCAAGTCATCCTCCCCTGTTAGCGTATCTTCTGTAGTGGCTAAGTTGTGAACAGCATTTTGAGTCACTTGTTCCATGTAATATTCAAAGAAATTTACTTTCCATAATAATTTCCTGGCTTCAAACATGTTTATTTATTCCCTTCTAATCATTTGAGGCTATAATCTGTTGTGCTAGCATTTGTACTAAATTCAAGGTAAAGGGAGCAGTAGGACCATAAGTAACAATAGCTTATTTGAATTCTTTTAAGTTTTTAAATGGTAGAGAGGTTCATGAAGATGTACAACTTGTCCCAGATTATTGGGGACTTGAACTTCAGAAACAGAGTATGTATGTTGAAAACTCTCATAAACTGCTCACTTCTCTGGGTTCCTTAAATGTCAGTTGCAAGGGAGAAAAAAATGGCTCTATTCCCCTTGAGGTAGAAGTTCCAATCTGTGACTCAGCAAAACGTTTTGAGTTGCCATGGCTGGGATTGTGGCCTGTGGCTCCTTAAAAACCATTGAGTGTTGAGAAATGGAATCTTGAAAGAAAACCTTCTCTGGTGGGGAAGGATCCCTTTTATCCCCTATTGTTTCTTCCTTATTTGATGGAGCAAGGTTAGAAGGTTCATGCTTTATCTTTTTTTGTCACCATTGCTCCCTCCTCTTTGTACTGCTTGGGCTTAGGACTAGATTTTAAAGGACAGCTGTGAGCTAAATCTTTCATGTTTGAAAGACCCCTTCCAACCAAAATCCAGAAAAAAAGTAAGTACAGAGATCAAGCATGCCACAACCATATATATATATATATATTGAAGTATCACTCTCAACTGCCTAAATTTGGGGATTCCTTAAAATTTCCTCCTAAGGGGCCGGGGAGATGGCTTAGTGGCAAGTGTGCTTCCCTGGCAAGCACAAGGGCCTGAGTTCAATTTCAAGTTCTGCCAAAAAAAAAAAAAAAAAAAAAAAAAAAAAAAAAAAAAAATTCCCCTACCATGTCAATTAATCCAGTGTCCTTAATTTCATTCTCCTGTAGATTCTGAAGACATGGGTAAAATGTAGACATATCTTCTGCTGAAGTGTACCATACATGGTTTATAGTTCAGTTGCCACTGGAATGCATGTTTCCAACTGAAGTGTCTTGATCCTTGCCTTTACTGTCCACATTCCTATCATCAGTGTAATCTTTTGAGCTCTGATTAGAATTCTAAATCACTCATTGTACTCTAGGGGTTCTCTAACCCACATCTCCAAAGCTTTTCATATTCTCCCATGAACCACTTCCAATGGCTTCCATACCACATTGTCAGCTGTGATCACAGCATCAGCCGCACTCCTGGTACCAATTTTCTGCATTAGCCAACTTCCCCTTCATGAGGAAAAATACCTTATGCCTTCAAGTTTATTTTGACACACAGTTTCAGTCCACAGTTTGTCACACACAAACACAAATTTCATCATGAAAGGGCATGGCAAAGAAAGAAAAGTACTCATGCCATGGTAGCCAGAAAATGGAGGAGGAAGGGCTGAGGACAAGAATGCTTTCTTTTACGTTATGCTCCTAAGATTTTACTCCTCTGACCAGTCTCTACTTCTGAACACATGAGAATTTTAAAGGACATATTTTTATCTAAACTGTAGTGAAGTCGTCCTTTGTCCAAGAATTTAATATTTTTCTGCAGCTCTGAGAAAGTTGACCATGTTCATAATCATAAATGGATGGGAAGTTTGCAAATGGAGGCAAAATTTTCCAGATGCTTCTGTTAGTGCACTCAATTATTTTGGAAAAGAAGCATTCATGTACCAAGTCATTAGTATACATGTTAAATAGCAATTTAAACAAATGTGAGATGATAATTCATTATGATTTTAATTTACACTGTCTTAAAGATAAATGATGTTTAGAATTACATATGCACATATTGGCCACTTGTAAATATCAGCTTTTCAGAAATGTTTATTTAGGTTTGCTGATCTCTAAGTTGAACTATCTATCTATCTATCTATCTATCTATCTATCTATCTGTCTGTCTGTCTGTCTGTCCGTCCGTCCGTCCGTCCGTCCGTCCGTCCGTCCGTCCGTCCGTCCGTCCGTCCGTCCGTCCGTCCGTCCGTCCGTCTATCTATCTATCTATCTATCTATCTATCTATCTATCTATCTATCTATCTATCTATCTATCTATCTATCTATCTTTACTGTTGAGTTGCAGAAATTCTTTATGTTTTTAGGTGTCAACCCTTTATAATTTGCAACTATTTCCTCGAGTTCCTCAGGTTATCTATTCACTCCTTTGAGTACTTTTTTTTGTTGTTGTTGTTGTGCAAATATTGTTTAGATTTTCTTGGTGAAGATTTGGTTTCATTTTGTTATTTTTTAAAGATAATTAAAATGGTAAAATAATTGGAAACAAAACAGAATTTCACTGTATAAAATAATAGGAATTCAACGTTTGTCATATTACATAATGTTTGTCATCAAGTTAGTTATTTAGATTACCAGATATAAGCATGCAAAACTGGTTAAATAAAAAAGCAAAATAAATTAAAATGGAGAAGAAAAATATTGAGCATTAACTTCTCCTTTCAGTAGACCAGCAGAAATCAACAGTACAATTATCCAAGCTACCCTGTATCCATACATAAATACATTTTTCCTTCTTTTTTTACCTTTTCCTCATCCCACTTATTCCTTCCCTTTGAACAGATTCTTTCTCTTTCACAGTATCTACTGAACCTTTCAGATTTTACATACTATTTTAGGTTCTTACACTAGTGAGACAATATGATGCTTACATATGCAGGCCTAATTTATTCCACATGTGAATATAATCTCTAGGTGCATCCATTTATCTACAAAAGCCTATCATTTGTTTTGATTTTATCTTTTTTATTGTTGAGTAATACCCCATTGTGTAAAAATACCACATCCATTCCTCAGTTGATGGACATTTGGGTTGTTTCCAACATTTAGCTTTAACAAATTGAGCTGTTATAACCATTGCCATACATCCATAGCTGTGGTATGATGTTTTAGTTCTTCTGGAAAAATATCCAGGAGGGAAATAGCTGGGTTGAATGGGACTTTTAGTTCTAGTTTTCTGAAGAACCTCCACAATGATTTGCACAGTGGTTGTACCAGTTTACATTCCAACTGATAGTGAACAAGGGTTTCTTTCCCCACATCCTGTCCAGCATTTGATATCAGTTGACTTCTTGATGACCGTCATTCTTTTTGGGGTGAGATGGAATTTCATTATTGTTTTAATTTGCATTTCATGAATGATCAATGATGTTAAACATTTTTTTCATGTATGTATTTGGCATTTGTATTTCTTCATCTTAGAAATGTATACTCTTCTCTGATGTCCATTTTTGTATTGGGTCTTTGAAGTTGTGGTACCTGCTTTTTTTTTTCTTTGATACTTTATATGCTCTAGAGAGAAATTCTTTGTCTGAGGAGCAATTGGCTACAATTTTTTCCCCAGTTTGTGGGTTTTCTTTTTACTGAGTTGGAAATCTGCTTTGAAGTACAAAAATCTGTTGAAAAGTTGAGATACAAGTTGTTGATTTTTTCAGATATTTCCCAGGCAGGTTGGATTTTGTTCTTGAATTTTCTGTCTACCCCATGTCTTTCAGATTTCCACCTACATTTTCCTCCAAGAGAGTTAGCATTTCTGTTTTAATGTTTAATCCATTTTCACTGTAGTTTAATACATGATGATATAAATGCATCTCCTTTCAGTCTTTGGCATGTCAAAACCAGTTTTTCCAGCCCAGCACCATTTATTTTGGAACCTTCCTTCTAGTGAACACGTTTGGCCCCTTTATCAAAGATAAGATAGCTGAGTGCATTTGTAGTTGTGTCTGCATCTTCGAATCTGTTCCATGATTCTAGGGTCTGTTTTATTATTTTTTTCCCATACCATACTAATTTTGTCACAGTAGTTTTATAGTTAATTTCATGTCAGAGATTGAAATGCTTCCTGTCTTTCTTTTGTTGCCCAGGATTGTTTAGTTTGATTAAATCACATTTGTGTATTTCTGTTTTTTCCCTGCTGTTTTATGTAACATTTCAACCATAATTGTGTAGACCAGTGTTACAGAGCTTTTCCTTAATTTTTACATGTTTGGTGAGAGGTCCCTTCCTGTCTCAGAGTTGGCAGTCTTCTTTTTATAACTTCATATGGCAGAAGTAATGAGCATCACTTGGGGCTGTTTTTATGAGTATCACTGCCATTTATGAAGGCTTTACCTTTATGAAGTAATCACATCCCAAATTCTCTCCATGTATAACACTATCTTAGGTATGCGGTTTTTAAAATATTAGGTTTTAGAGGTACTATAGCAACAAATGATGGAACACACTTTAAAATGCCTTATTAATTTCCTTGTGAAACTTTATTAAGCATCTACTATGGGCCTTGTATGTTCCATACCCTGGAATCCTAAATACCAGGTAGAATTTGCTTTGACCTATTGTACTGATTTCATGAAGATTGATTTTTCTTTATGAATGTGACAACTTTCCTTGAGTCGGAAATTTCAGTCAGTTAGGGCACCATAGATCTCCCTCCTAATCATTAAGAAATTTATATTTTCATGACAATGCATAAAAAAATATGGGGCTAGCTCTAGAAGAAGAGTAAGGTATATAGGCTGAGGTAAAGTTTTTATGAAGACATTTTTAGTCATAGACAATGGATGGGGATATTTATCTCATTAGGAAATTTCTTATTTTTCTGCTGGAGAAGAATGGTGCTTATGCTCTCCAGGTAATATAGTCAGGTGTTTTTGCTTCCTGTGCATTAAAATTAGATCTTCGGAGATAAACATCTAATGGTCATTCAACACTGCTCTCTCACCTACAAATTTTCTTGTCTTACTTCACATTCACTGAGTAAAAATAGTTCATTGAGGAAATACTTACTATATACTATGATGTGCTAATGTGTACAGGTATACAAATAAATTGGTATTTATGTATTGCTTAAAATAGAAACTTTCAAAATCACTTTAACTCATCTCAGGAAATACTCTAGAGTCAATGATATGACAGCTGAATTACTCATTTATGAGTATAATGCTATTTTATAAGTGCTTAACATTAGCTGGCCACTTGGAACAGAGCTGGGGACAAATGTAGTTATTTTTGGATAATGCAGCTCATATCCTGGGAGAAGAACTCATTTTAGTATGTAATAAAGTGTATAGCACAAGAAGTTACTCAGTTTGCTCTGTCACAGGGCAGTTTTGCATTTATAAGTGGGTTTTAGTGGTCCAAAAACCTGTTCTTCCTTTAGAATATTTCTACAAACAGAACAGTGCTTGTTGATTCACTGACCCAAACATCTTAATACGATGTATACGCTCACACTGATTAAGTGCTTCTCTAGTTAGCACCAGGTAAAGAAGTAGAGGGTAGTAATTTTAAAGGTTCAGGACCATCAAGCATAGTTGTGAAGGAGAGTTTTGCTGAGAAAACAGAGTCTGAGCCAATTATGTCCCTTTTTTCTAGATCAATTAGACGATTTCTTCAAATCTACCCAAGACTCAGATTTCATAGGTGATGAGATTAACCAGGAGGCTGCTCTTTCTGGAGTTGCATTGCTTTGTAAGGAAGGGGCAGTCACTTGCCAGCAGCAATTTTTCATCATTTACCCCATGCATGCAGTTTTGAGGTTCAGAAAGTTATGTATGACCCAGACTTTTCTATAAGTCAGCTAATGATCACCCAATCTAGTGGAGAAAATTGATTGTGTCAGAACTCATAAAGAGCTGCGGAGCTGATCAATGTCTCACTGAAGCGAAGTTTCACACAAAACTGCCCAAAGCTGGAATTAAATGTCAGATGCAATTTAGCACTGATGCCCTAGCAGTCACTTGGGAGAGTGAGCCTTACTTCTGATTCTGCATGTCAGATTAACACCCCCATGGCGGGCTCCCCTGAATAAGCGATCAAGGTTTGGCACACTGCCATACCACAAGTCTCTAAGATCTGAAAAAGTGAGAACTTGGTGCTTAGAGCTGCTCTGTAGCCCTGGAACCTGTCAAAGCTAGAAGGGAAAGGACTTGGAGAATTAAAAAGAGAAGCGTTGGGTGTCAAGTCTGATTTTACAAAGGATGCAACATTGAATGTGGAGCCCTAAATGGTAACTATCTGGAAGGAGTTCTACCAGGATCAGAGAAGGACTAAGGAGGAGCCAGGGGAGGGCTGCTTTTTGCTACGTTAAGATGAAACTTCTAGACCTTGTGATGTAGTGCTGCCTAATTGCTTATACTAAGCCGTGTCTTGTTCTTGTTCTCCACATACTTTTAAATCTAGTAAAAAACTAGTTGCTCTATAGAATTCATGTATTCTGTGTCTCTTTTCTTTTTCTTCTTTGGTCTCTTCTCCATATATTTCATACTATATTCCTCAAAGACCAGATCAAAGGTCTCTTCCTTTGTGACCCTGCCATTTATTCCTGCAGCCTCAAGAAATTTCTTATTCTCTGAATTTCTACAGGACTTACTCATGGAATTTTAATCTTGTACCTACTTTTTTCATTATAATCACTTATTTTTGTGTTTTGTCTTCTATAGTAGATAATTTGCAGATAAGATCCATATCTGATTATATTCCCTTTCCCAAATATTTGTGGACAATATTTAAATTATTTAAAAATGCATATTATACTTTTGCAATGATTTTTGCAAAAAAAAAAAAAACTTTCATTCTTAAGCTTTCCTTTATAATTCTTCATAGCAGACAGAGTGCCAAGGAATCCAATTCAGAGTATTTGGCCTACCATTTTGGTTAAGCTTTTTATGATTTTATGGTCACTATCTGGTTTCTAGACAGGAGGCTTATATTTTCATTATTTTTAGATAGGGTGAAACTGTCAAACCCCAGGGATATTTTAGAATCAATCTTTAATTTCTATTTAATCCTTGTGAGGTCACGTTCCATTTACCCACCACTGTATTTAGTGTTTCTACACAGGTAGAGGCAGACTAGGTTCTGAAATATTCAAGTAGTGTGGGTAGTGGCTAAAGGTAGAAACTGATCACACATATGGTTGTAAAGCAAGCCAAGTCCAAAAACAAAGACCACCACAGGTGGGCTACATAAAAAAGCTGTTGAGTTTAAAAGAAATGTACTCTCTCTATTCAAGAGCAGGTTTCTAGGCAGAAGGGTATCATTTGACAGTAACCTGCTAAAAGTATAACTAAAAGCTCTGTGGTGGTTGAGTGGTTCCTTTTCCTCCCACCCAGAGAGAGGACTCTATCTGATCTCAGTTTTTGACATAATGTCTATTTTCTGTTTCTCCATCCTCTCACTATCCCCCATCCACGTGTGGGCTCCAGTGGGATGTGGCAAAGGAGAACTATTTTCAAAGAAATCTCCAATGCCAGCCATCAAGAAGTTGCTCATGTTCAACCATGCACATCTCTCTGGCCCCTTAAAACTCATTCAACAAACTAAAATACCTTAGGATCTTAATGTGTGACAGAATCTTATTGAATAAGTTTGCCTACATCTTTCAAAGCCTGTGTACACTTTACAAACACTTGCTGTGAACAGTTGGCAGAGATTAAGTTCACACAATATCTCTATCACATTTGAGATATTTTGGCTGGTTAAAGAAGATAAAAATAATGTTATTAATGACATCCAAGCTGGTTGAAAGGAACAAGATTAGTGAATGGGCCACATTTTCTCTGAAACAAGGAATGAATGATAGAATTCTGCATGGTCTCGTGTCATGCAAGGACCTGCATAGTTATATTCAATGCATTCACTAAGATTTCAGAGGTCCATTTTCTTGGATGTGAACACAGCACTTATAAAGCAAATTTTCTAAAAGACTGAAGATATCTTGCAACTCCTGAGTAATCATAGCCTTTCAATTTGAATTATGCCCAACTGTCATTGCTCTCTAAATATTCTTCTATTAAACCATGTTTATTAACCAGATGTCAAAGAGCAGGCACACAGCCTTGAACAGCTGTATATGTTTTGGAGCTTTTGGGTTTTCAAATATCTTTGCAATTGGTTCCATTTTTTTTTAATTGACAAGTAGCAATGAGACAGTTTTAAATCAAATTAGTAGGGCAGATTCAACATGCACATTGTTTTCATAGTGGCTTTTTGTTGTACAAGGTGCATGCATGATACTCTATGGACAAATACTATTAGAACAGATGGCTCTGATGAATGATTTAAGAGAATGTAGCTGTATACCTATCTTTTTTTAAAAGCTGAATTATAATACAGTTTCAATAATTAATACTTTTTACAATGTTATCTTCCTAGTGGTTATCCATAGTACAAGAAGCAGACAGGATACACTGTCCAAACAATATTACTGCATATATTTCTTCTCATAGAATTGCATATTTATCCTAACTATACTGTTTATACAAACACAGAATGTTTCTTCATTTGTGTCCCCTGTTTTTGTTTAGTCTCGTCAATGATGGGTGTTCTATTGTCATTCAATTATTATAGGTTCTTGAATTCAGCAAAACATTCCAACGCAGTCCAGTAGTCCACAATAATAGTGGGTTATCTGAAGAAGATGTTGACTAGAGCCATTTACAGCTCAGCTTATTATTATTGCCTTATTTTATATACTACACGTTTATAGTCTTCTGCTGTATGGTTAAGACTGAGATGAAGCAAGACCTATACAACAAAAAATGTAACTTTTGTATCTGATGAGGTCAGTCAAATCCCCTAAGGGTTTATCCTGTAACCCCGTACCTCACTCTGTAGATCCTTTGTCAGTGTCAGCCATGTGGATGAGTCACGGCCATTGCTTGACCAGTTTGCTCTCTGTGAAAGCCTGAGAGACAGTTTTCTCTCCATGTAACTTTCTTTTGGCACACTATGGAAAATAGATCACATTCCTCTGTGGCTCCATAATCTCTTTGATCAGAAAATTTGGGGCAGAACTGAATTCCATGATGTTACAGTACAGGTTCTCCTATGTCCTGAGTCTTCACTGACCTGGAAAGGCTGGGGGCAAAATGTTGGCTGGCCTTGCAGCCCTTCCATTTCTCCAATTTTTGATCTGCAAACTTAGGTTGTTAACCCTCCAGAAGAGAAGCTGATTATTATATTGCAACATATTCAGTTCACTTTACCCTGTCTAAATATCAAACATCTTAGGCATAATGTGGAACAGATACTTCCGATCAAGTATTGATGTATCAAATTTTAAGTCCTCACAGAATATGATGAAAATTATTCAAACATGGTACTATGTACATAGTATTTACACAGAAATAAGAAATCTAACGATATACAGTTTTGTAGCAGAACAGTCCTGTAACATATTTTTCCTTTTGTCTTTTTAAAAATTTACTACACCCACCCCCCAAAAAAGCTTTTACTTGTGAGACAGTATGGTAACAATATGTATGTCATGTATTTATTTATTTTCTTTATTTTTTTAATTTTTGTTTTATTGAAGTACAAATATCAATGAGACAGTTTTAAGATACCTTGACAAGATGGATTTGATAAATTAATACATTGCAAACTGTTTACATAATATTTTGGTATCATAGAAGGTGCATACATGATATTATACTTACAGTCATTATTATACCGCATGTCTCTTAGTAAATAAAGAGAGTGTAGCTCTTTGCGTATCTTATTTTTATACCTGAAATACATCAAAGATTCAATAATTAATACTTTCTACCTTCTTATTTTCCTAGCAGTTGTCCGTAGTACTAGAAGCCAACATAATATCCTGTCCAATCACCATTAGTGCAAATCTTACCTCTCATAGGATTATGTAGAAGCATAGCATTATCTATCCCATCTGTACTGTCCATACATGCACATCATGATTCTTCCTTTCTATACCCCTTCCTTTGTCTACACCTGTCAGAGATGGGCACTCCATTGTCATTCAACTAACTTAGGTGCTTGAACTCGAAAACACAATCCAACGCAGTCCAGCATTCCAAAACAATAGTGAGTTATCCCAAGATGTTGTCGACAATAGCCATTTACAGCTCAACTTAATATTATGGCCCCGCGATGTATACTTCATATTTATACTTTTCTGCTGGATGGTTAAGACCTAGATAGAGCAAGACTTATATACCAACACATGCACTTTATTCTTTTTATGAGGTTAGTGAAGTCCCCTCAGGGTTTATCTTTTTTTTTTTTTTTTTTGTCTTTTTGAGACAGGGTCTCACTGTGCAGTTCAGGCTGGCCTTAAGCTCACTTTGTAGCTCAGGCTGGTC
This sequence comes from Ctenomys sociabilis, assembly GCA_004027165.1. NCBI lineage: Eukaryota > Metazoa > Chordata > Mammalia > Rodentia > Ctenomyidae > Ctenomys > Ctenomys sociabilis. Next base: position 8,985 of record PVKA01016731.1, on the reverse strand, counting down.
TTGAACTCACAACAATCCTCCTGCCTCAGCCTCCCACGTGCTGGGATTACAGGCATGCGCCACCACGCCCGGCTTATCTTGTAGTCCTGTACATTATTCTGTAGATCCTTTGTCTGTGTCATCCATGTGGATGAGTCACGGCCAATGCTTGACCAGTTTGCTCTCTGTGAGAGCTTGAGAGAAAGTTTTCTCTCCATGTGATTCTCCCCAGGCACACTATAGAACTTCAATCTCTTTCCTATGTGGCTCCATAATCACCTTGTTCAGAAAATTTGGAGCCCAAATGAGTTTCATGATGTTGCAGTACATGTTCTCCTATGTCCTGAGTCTTCGCTGACCTTGAAAGGGTAGGGCCAAAATGTTGGCTGGCCTTGTGGCTCTTCTATTTCTCTAACTCTGACTTGTGAACTGAGGTTGTTAACCATCCAGAAGAAAAGCTGATTAGTATCCTGCAGCACATGCCATTTACTTTGCCTTATCAGACTCAATTGATTTTAGTTGTTGTTGTACGTTTCCATTTGTATTTCTGCTTTTCGCCTCCTATACTAGGGAGACTGTACGATATTTACACATGTGTGTCTGGTTTATTTCACTTATTAGTATATGTTCAAGTGGCATCCACTTCAGTATAAATGCTTCAAATTTATCATTCTTAATAGCTGAGTAATACTCCATTATATAGAAATACCACATCTTTTTTTTCATTTACTTTTGTTTTATTAAAATACAAATGTCAATCAGACAGTTTCAAGACAACTTAACCATACAGATTCAACGAATTAATACATTGCAAACTGTTTTCATAACGTTTTGGTATTGTACAAGGTGCATACATGATATTACATTTACAGATATTATTTTAGCAGATATCTCTTATCAGTGAATTAAGAGTGTAGTTGCTTACTTATCTTATTTTTTTATACCTGAATTATATCAAAAATTCAATAATTATTTAACCTAGTGGATGACCATAGTACTAAAAGCCGACACAATATCCTGTCCAACCACCATTAGTGCAGATCTTGCCTCTCATAGAATTATGTAGAAGAACAACGTTATCTATCCCAACTGTACTGTCTATACACACACATCATGATGTTTTTCTTTCTACAACCCTTCCTTTGTCTACACCTGTGAAAAGTGGGCACTCCATTGACATTCAACTAACTTAGGTGCTTGAACTCGACACCACAATCCAACACAGTCCAGCATTCTGCAACCATAGTGAGTTATTCAAAGAAATTGTCGACCATATCCATTTACAGCTGAGCTTAATATTATGGGCTCACTATGTATACTTCATTTTTATACTTTTCCGCTGGATGGTTAAGACCTAGGTAGATCAAAACTTATATACCAACACAAGAACTTTATATTTCCTATGTGGTCAGTGAAGTCCTCTCCGGGTTTATCTTGTAGTCCTGTACATTATTCTGTAGTTCCTTTGTCTGTGTCATCCATGTGGATGAGTCATGGCCAATGCTTGACCAGATTGCTCTCTGTGAGAGCTTGAGAGAAAGTTTTCTCTTCATGTGACTCTCCCCAGGCACACTTTGGAACTTCAGTCTCTTTCCTCTGTGGCTCCATAATCTCCTTGTTCAGAAAATTTGGAGCTCACCTGAGTTTCATGATGTTGCAGTACAGGTTCTCCTATGTCCTGAGTCTTCACTGACCTTGAAAGGCTAGGGCCAAAATGTTGGCTGGCCTTGTGGCTCTTCTATTTCTCCAACTCTGACTTGTGAACTGAGGTTGTTAACCATCCAGAAGAAAAGCTGATTAGTATCCTGCAGCATATGCCATTCACTTTGCCTTATCTGACTCAATTGATTTTAGTTGTTGTACGTTTCCATTTGTATTTCTGCTTTTCGCTTGTTATTCTAGGGAGACTATATGATATTTACACATGTGAATCTGTTTTTTTTCACTTATGAGTATATGTTCAAGTGGCATCCACTTCAGTATTAATGCTTCAAACTTATCATTCTTAATAGCTGAATAATACTCCATTATATCGAAATACTACATCTTTTTTACCCATTCCTCATGTGATGGACATCTTGGTTGTTTCCAGAGCAGCATTCGGTAGCTGTTGAAGGCAGCTCTCTGGAGTATGTTCCACGACAATTATTTAGAGTAGTGCAGAGTCTTTCATGAATGACTTTATCTTGTACTTATTAAGAAATTTATACTACTACTGCATAGGCTCTGTCTTTCAACCCTCCAAAGCCTCATATGCAGGGAGAAGATGTTAAAGTAGAAGAAAGTGGAAGACAGACTTTCTTCTTGATAGTTTGCAGGCAAGGTGTGAAGACAAGACTAGCAAAGAGTAAAGAGTTGTGAATTTTGACTATTTCATTGGTACTGTCTAATGTAATCCTTCGCCTCATTTCCTTCCATAATTATGTCATGGCTTCCACCGATTACTGAAGTCCTAACCTGTGTTGGTGTATATGGTCTCAGATTTGGGACTGTAGCAGAGAAGTGTGCTTCTTTAGTGCTCCAACACAGCCTTCTCCACCATCACCCTGATCACCATGATCAATTGGCATTAATGCTTTTCCTTTTCCTGGGCATCTTCAGGACACTCTGCTTCCATGTGCGTATCTGTTCAGGACCACATACTGGCAGAGGACCCACAGGAATTACTCATGAATATGTGCAGTTACGCTTTCAGCAGGCTTACTATCTCTTAAAAGATATTATTGCAAGTTATAATATGAAAGTCTCTAAAATATACATATGTTATTTAGAAATTATTGAAAGTAAACATGTCACATTCACTGTTCAATTTAAAAAAGAACATAATTACTTAAAAGCTCTGCTTTCTGTGCCCAGCCCAATCTCACTACGAAACTAGTCACTATCCTGAATTTTGTTTTAGTAGTTTCTTTGCAAACATAAACTTCTAAGAAACAGACTTTAGCTATATATATATATATATATATATATATATATATATATATATATATATATATATATATATATATATATATATATATATATATATATATATATATATATATATATATATATATGTTAATGTTATGATTTTTGTCTAAGTGCCCCCTCAAAGACTCATGAGGTCTTGCGGAAGCTCCTGGAGTTCATGATTGATTACTGTGGGTGTGGATGCTGTACCTGCCCTGGGGCAGGTAATTTGCATTACAACATAAGGTGGGAAGAGAACCTAGCAGCTTGAGCTGCTGCTACCCCTTCTTTGTGCTCTTGCTCTTTGCTTCCACCAAGAAAGGTTGTTCTTGCCCTTTGCCTCGGCCTTGAAAAGTTGCTGTCTGCTGTGTGTTGCTCTGCGTTGGACACAATTGAATATGGACTGAAACCTCCAGTAACTGTGAGCTCCATGTGGCTCCACCCTTTGCACTCTTGGCTTTCATGGCTTCTCTTGCAGGCTGGCTTTGCTCCCTCCTTGCAATTTCCGTTAGATGATCCATGCTCCCAGTTTTTCCAAACTTCTGGGGTTTCCACTGATTAAGCTTCTTACAGCTTCTCACACTGCCCTCTCAGGGGCACACTGCCTAGCCTCCCGGGCCTTCTTCTGAAATCAAGGTACAAGCCTTCTTAACCTCAGAACTCCTGCTTTCTGAATGTGTCTAAATCCATCGCTGAGTGGATGATGCCAAGGTTTGCTGCCAGCTAGAGCAGTAGGCAGTTTTTCCTTGATTATCAATCAGTATTCATTTATCATTTTACTGTGATAAAAATGTTTCATGCACATTTGTACATATATCTTGGTACAAACAAATTAATCTCTGGAACATACACATATGTTGAAATCAAATATCTAGTCATGATATATAAACATGCTTTAATTTACTAGGATACATTTATTTTTTCAGAGCCATTTCAAAATTTAGACCATGTTACATTATAGCTACTAAAAAATTATAGTTCATTCTTTCCACCTTTCTTACCTTGTGTACTTCTAACTTTTAAAAATTTTGCCAACCTAAATTCTGTAAATGTGAATAGCAGTAAGTATAGAGCTTTAAATTTAATTTTGTACTGATTTATGAAATAGAGTTCTTAAGTGAAATCAATTATGGAAAGGTCCCTTAATGACTTCTCTAAATACAGTTTCTCTAACAACAAATGCACATCCATTTCTGACAAAAAAAATGAGGGAGATATAAATAAAGATTCTTTTGTAGTGAAAAAATATATATATACAAAACAGAATAGATATATAGCTACCTTCTGTTAGCTCAACAAGAAGAAAGGTTTGTACTTACTGTTTAGACAACATTTCATATCTGCATCTTGTCCTTTGAATAAGTGCTACAAAGACAAAAATATGGAATGTGCTAATTATTGTACTTGATCTACTAATTTGTTTTGAAACTGTCTCATTACTTTTTTTTCTTATTCAAATGAATAAAAAAATTTTATTTGCATTTCACAAATGGCTAGCGATGTAGAGCATTTTTTCATCTATTTATTCGCTTCTTTAATTTCTTCCTCTGAGAAGCGTGTATTCATCTCAGATGCCCATTTCTGAATTGAGTCTTTAGATTTGAGGGCCCTGTTATATCTTAGTTCTTTATAAATTCTAGACAGTAGACCTCTGTCTGATTGCTTATTAGTTAGGATTTTTTCAAAGTTTGTGGGTTGTCTTTTCACTCTGTTGACAATTTTGTTTGACACGCAGAAGCTCCTTAAGAGGAGTTGATCCCAGTTGTTGATTCTTTCAAGTGCTTCCCATGCGAATATATGTTTCTTCATGAACTGTTTACCTACCCCTATGTCTTCAAGAGTTCCTCCTACTTTGTCCTCCAGGAGATTGAGTGTTTATGTTTTAATGTTTAGATCTTTAATCCATTTTGACTTTAACTTAGTGCATGGTGATAGAGATGGGTCAAGTTTTAGTTTTCGGCATGTAGAAAGCCATGTTTTCCAACACCATTTGTTAAAGAGGCTATCTTTCTTTCAGTGAGCTTGTGTAGCCCCTTTGTCGAAGATAAGATGGCTGAGTATTTTCATAGATGCCTCTGGGTCTTCTAATCTATTCCACTGATCCTCAGGTCTATTTTGTTGCCAGTACCATGTTGATTTTTATCACAGTGGCTTTGTAGTATAATTTCAAGTCAGGAATTGTGATGCCTCCTGCCTTGCCTTTATTGGCCAAGATTACCTTTGCTATTCTTGGTCCTTTGTGGGTCCAAATAAACTTTAGGAATGATTTCTCTATGTCTGGGAGGTATGTTGGCAGCAATTTGATAGGGATTGCATTAAATCTGTACATCAATTTTGGGAGTATGGCCATCTTCACGATGTTGGCTCTTCCTATCAAGGAGCATGGAATATCTTTCCATTTTCTGAAATCCTCTATAATCTCTTTTCTTAGGATGTTGTAATTTTCCATGAAAAGATCTTTGATTTCCTTGGTTAAGTGAATCCAAAGGTATTTCATTTTCCACGGTGCTATTGTAAAAGGTGCTATTATTTCCCATTCAGTGTGCTTGTTATCTGTGTAGAGGAATGCTATTGACTTTTGAGTATTAATTTTGTATCCTGCTATGCTACTGAATTTCTCTATCAGTTCTAGTAGTTTCTTGGGGGAATTTTTTGGGTCTTCCAAGTAAAGTATGTCATCTAAAATAGTGATAATTTAACTTCTTCTTTACCTGTTCTTATTCCCTTTATTTCTCCCTCTTTTCTAATGGCTGTTGCTAAGGATTCCAAGAGTGGTAGAGGGGCGATAGAGGACATCCTTGAATTGTACCTGATTTAAGAGTAAAAGATTTCAGTTTTTCTCCACTTCGCATAATATGAGCTTTTGGGTTGTCATAGATGGCTTTTATCAAGTTAATTTAGAGTCCATCTATTTCAATTTTCTGTAGGACCTTGAAAATGAATGAGTGTTGGACTTTGTCAAAGGCTTTCCCTGCATCAATTGAGATGATCACGTGGTTTTTAGATTTCAGTCTATTAATATAGTGTATTACATTTACAGATTTTCGAATATTGAACCACCCTTGCATCACTGGGATGAATCCTACATGGTCATGGTGTATGATCTTCTTGATGATTAGCTGTACTCTATTTGCCAGGATTTTGTTGAGTATTTTTGTATCTATTTTCATGAGGGAGATAGTCCTATAGTTCTCCTTTTTGGTTATATCTTTCCCTGATTTTGGAATCAGTATTATACTTGAATCGAGAAATGATTTTGGGAGGGCTCTTTCCTTTTCAACTTCATTGAAGAGTTTGTGGAGTGTGGGGATTATATCTTCTATAAATTTCTTGTAGAATTCAGCTGTGAATCCAGCAGGACCTGGACTTTTCTTTGTCGGTAGACTTTTATTATGTTTTGTATTTCGTTGGCTGCTATCTGCTTATTGAGAGTTGTTTTATCTTCTTGATTCAGGCTTGGTAATTTGTACCTTTCGAGGAATATGTCCATTTCTTCCGTGATTCTGTGAGCGTAAAGATTCTCGAAGTAACTATTGATAATCTTCTGAATTTCCACTGGGTCTGTGATGATTTCACCCTTTTCATTCTGTATTGCTTATATTTGAATTTTTTCTGTCCTATTTTTGATGAGGTTAGCTAGGGGCTTATCAACTTTATTTAGTATTTCAGAGAACCAGCTTTTTGATTTGTGGATTCATTGAGCTGTTTTCTTCATCTCAATTGAATTAATTCCTGCTCTAATCTTTATGATTTCTTCCCGTCTTTGCGCTCTGCATTTTGTTTGCTTTTTTCTAGTTGTCGGAGGTGCAACATTAGGGTGATAATTTGTTCCCTTTCTGTTCTCCTAATGTGTGAGTTCATAGCTATTATTTTCCCTCTAAGAACTGCTTTCATTGCATCCCATAAATTCCGATAAGTTGTACTTAAATTTCCATTGAATTGTAGATATTGTTGAATTACTTGTAGAATTTCTTCTGCAACCCATTGATTGCTGAGTAAGTTGTTGTTTAGTTTCCATGAATTTAGTGGGTTTTTCTAGTTGCTTTTGTCATTTATTTCCAGTTTCATTGCATTGTGGTCAATTAGTATGCATGGGATAATTTCTATTTTCTTGTATATACTTAGGCACGACCTCTGGACTAGTATGTGGTCTATTTTGGAAAATGACCCGTGTGCAGCTGAAAAAAATGTGTATTCAGCTGTGGTTGGGTGGAACACTCTGTATATGTCCACCAGGTCCATTTGTTCCAAGCTCTGTTTCAGTTCTGCTACTTCCTTGCGAATTTTTTTCTGGTTGACCTATCTTTTTGAGATAAGGGTGTGTTAAGATCTCTTGTTAAGATTATGTTCTTAGACATTTAAGTTTTTCATGTCCCTTAAGATTTGTCTTACACAGTTGGGTGCTCCTATGTTTGGTGCATAGATATTTATGAGTTTTCCTTCTTGCTCTTGAATTTTTCCCCTGACCAATATATAGTGGACTTCTTTGTGTCATTTGATCATTCTTGGTTTGAAGTTGAGACTGTCTGAGAGCAAAATTGCTACTCCTGCTTTTTTCTGAGGTGCTGGGGCATGTAGTATTGTTTTCCATCCTTTGACTTTGAGCCTATGACTGTCCTTTTGAGTTAAGTGTGTTACTTGTATATAGCATATTGTTGTATTTTGTTTCCTAATCCACTGTGCCGGTCTGTTTCTCTTAACTGGAGAATTAAGTCAGTTTACATCGATGGTTATGATGGAAAGTGCTGACTTATGTTTGTCATGATATTTACCTGGCCTTATTTATTCCTTTGTAACCTGTGTTTAATTGTCTGTCCTCTTTACTGGGTTCTTTCCATTTTCATTCATGGAGTTCTGGTCATTGTGGTCTCTGTCTAAAACATCTCTCAGTAGCCTGTGAAGGGATGGCTTTGTCATCATGAAATTCTTTAGTTGTTCTTTGTCATGGAAGTATTTCACTTCTCCATCAAACTTGAAAGAGAGTTTTGCAGGGTGTCATAGTCTGGGCTGTAATTTGCTTTTGTGTAGTAGTTGAAGAATTCTGCTCCATGCTCTCCTTGTCTTCATTGTTTGTGTAGAGAAGTCGGCTGTAATTCTGATGGGTTTTCCTTTGAATGTGAGTTCCTTCTTCTCTCTAGCAGCTTTCAGTATATTATTTTTGTGTTGGATTTCTGCGATCTTAACTATTATATGTCTCGGTGTGTTTCTATTTGGTTTGAGGTTATTTGGTGTTCTGTATGCTTCGGTGACCTGAATGTTGGATTGTTTCCTCATATTTGGGAGCTTTTCTGCGATTATTTCTCCCCAAATTCTTTTATGTCATTTGTATTGACTCCTTCATTCTCATTGATACCAATTATCATATTGTTCATCCTGGCATCATCTTGCAGGTGATGGATTATTTTTTCTTGCATTCTCGTTGTTTATAAGAGATCCTTTCTCACCTTTTCACTAGCTGCTCTGGCATCTTCAAGATCTCAAACTCTGTCTTCGCTTTCACTAAGACAGTTTTCTAGACTCATGATTGATATTTTTAGTTCTTCTATATCTCTTTGACTGTGTTTCATGTGTTCTATTTCTTTTCTGTATTGCTCATTCAAGTAATCCATCATATTTCTGATCTCCTCAATTTTTTTATCCATGTCTTCTTTAGAGGTAGTTATTAATTCTTTTTCTGCTATGTTTCTTCCAAGTTGCATTTCCTCTGCATATTTCTGGACTTGTTTCTGTATTTTAGATGCTATGACTTCAAAAAATTCTTTTTTGATTTCAGAACTTATTTCTGTTTTGAGTTCCTCATGATCTTTCTGCTGTTGTTTCTTTGCTTCAGATGCTGTTAATTTAATTTATATATATATATATATATATATATATATATATATATATATATATATATATATATATATATATATATATATATATATATATATAATCAGCTGGCATAGTGCTCTCTGAACTTGTTCTGGGTGAGCATCGTGTTTCCACCCAATGTTTCTGGAATCATTCTTTATTTCAGATACTATGTATTCAGATATTTCTTTTTTAATTTGGGGAATT
>PVKA01016730.1:25028-47399 GCA_004027165.1 Ctenomys sociabilis | reverse complement strand
CTGGTGGGATCTGCAGTGTTTCCCAAGTGGGGAGGTTGCAAATGGGGCAGCCAGGAGGGAGGTGAGGTACTGTGAGGAGCTGTTGGAGATACAGGCCAGGCAGGGCCTGCCAGAGGAACTTGTACATACAGCTGGGGCAGGGTGGCTGTGAGAAATGTGGAGCCCTGAGAGGCATAGGTGGGTGGGGCTCTGCAGACACTGCAAGTCTGCTGCCCCCAGCTCAGCGTAGGCTGTGTCTCCACCCCTGCCCACCAAGCTCCCTGCTCTCTGCCCAGCTATCCTTCAACCTGGCCTTCAACTCACCTCTGTGTCACTAGTTTGAGGCCTGTGTCTCCTGGTGTCATACCATGTGTCCTCCCCAGGCCTCCCTTGTTTGTTCCATTGGACAGGTCCCCATTCTGGCCTGGCCCTAACATGGGGTAGCACCCACATATGGGAGTGACCAAGGCTCTCAGATCTGCCTGACCCTGCTGTGGATGGAGTCAGGGTCAAGCCCATTTACAAATGCACTTCCAGATTTCAAGCATCCAAGAGTTCAGTACCTGCTTTTTGTTTGTTTGTTTGTTTTCTTGAAACAGGTCTCATTATGTAGTTCAGGCTTGCTTCAGACTCACTGTGTAGCTCATACTGGCCTTGAACGCATGCTAGCCTTCCTGCCTCAGCCTTCTGAGTGCTGGCAATTCAGGCTTGTGCTGACACACCCAACTCAGTGGCTGCTCTTGGTCTTTGTTGATTGTGCTTCTCTCTTCTCTTACATTTTAAACAGAAGGAGAACTTATCCTGTGGGTTTGTATTTTAGGAAGATGTTTATTTTTCACAGTCCTAGAGGGTGGAAGTCAGTGCTCACAGTATTGGCAGGTTTGGTGTCTGGGAAGAGCTGCTCTCTCTGCCTTAGAATGGTGCCTTGTTGCTGTGTCCTTCAGAGGGGAGCAGTGCTGTGTCCTCACGTGGCAGAAGGACAAACAAAGGAGCAAACAGCTCCTGGACCCCCATTTTATGGGGTCACTAAACGCGTTCATGAAGGCCCCACCCTCATGACTTTATCATCTAATACTGTGCTATCGCATTGCCAGTTAAATGTCAACATAAGAATTTTTGGAGACAAATTCAGACTGCATTAAGCACATTAGTAACTCCATTTTTTTTCCAGAACAGAAAGCCAGAGCACAGATGGGACTTGCAGTTTGCCTGACGTCACTGAGCCAGGTTGGGCGTGGGTGACAGTTCTTCTGGTGGTGCGGATTTGGGCCTGTTATTTGCTTCTTCCTGTGGGCACATTATTTACTTCTCCTTCCTGTGCTTGTCTCCTCCACTGCACTGCAGCTGCTGTGCTTCAAGTGTGCCTGGCAGGTGTCACGGCCCTTTCTGCTGCCCTCCCTGGAGCAGACGCCCATGCCCAAGGGTACTCAGCTCTTTGTGAAAACTCAGAACACAAAAGGGTTGGTTATGCCGGCTGACAGCAGACAGGGCTGCCTGGCTCTCCTGACAGCTCCCTCCATCTGGCTCTTGGCTTCCTGCTAGGGTGGCGGGTCAGGGTGCGGCAGCTCAGGTTCTACTGGCTGCAGGTTCTGGTGGTCAGGAAGCAGGTCTATTGGTCTCCTGATCACTAGAACAGTGGCCATCATTAAGCAAAGAGAACTGGAGAAACCTTTATCCAGGGTATTTTAATGTATCTCTTGCTGAATTAAATGAGCAAAAACATATAGGGAAATGGCAGGACTGAATGGTAGAACTGTGATGTCCAAGGGGGACAGCAAGCCAGTAGTCTACTGGAGAATGTAGCTCCTAGCAATTGTAAACCCAGCAGCAGAAAAGAATTAAAGAAGCAGAGTTTAGGAGTCGGGGAGATAGCTGAGCGGTCTAAGCACCTGCCTGGTAAGTGCAGGAACTGGGGTTCTATCCCTAGCACCACATGCCACACTGGCCCCACCCTGGGTGCTCTGAGTGGGCCCCTGAGTCCAGGTGTGGTGTAATCCCAGCACTGGGTAGGCTGAAACAGGAAAATCACTGTGAGTCTGAGCTGCATAGTGAGACCCTATACCAAATACATAACATTTAAAAAAATAAAAAGATAAAGAAACAGAGTTTAAAATGAAGACAATTTATTTGAAGGTGGGAAAGGGGGAAAGCGGAGATAACAGACAGCTACTCTGGATGAGTAGGGAGTATTCAAGAGTGAGCACCTGTAGCCGGGCGTGGTGGCACATGCCTGTAATCCCAGCACTAGGGAGGCTGAGGCAGGAGGATTGTTGTGAGTTCGAGACCAGCCTGAGCTACAAAGTGAGCTTAAGGCCAGCCTGAACTTCACAGTGAGACCCTGTCTCAAAAAAGACCAAAAAAAAAAAAAAAAAGAGTGAGCACCTGTGGATTTTTCCTCTCTAGCCACTTCTACGGTGATCCTTCTTCTCATGTCAGGTCCTGGAATCTAATCGGCTCCCTGGCTGCCTTTGATCCTAATCCTGTATTCTTGCTGGCCTTATGACTTTTTCTCATCCTTCAGTGGTGGGTAAAAGTCTGAGTGGGGGGCCTTCTGGACAGATAGTTTTGGTTTAAGGATTAAGCAAAGGAGAAGGACCTGCGAGATGCCTCAGCGGGCTAAGCACCTACTTAGGCAGGCGCAGAGACCAGGCTTTGATCCCTGGCACTACGTGATGTGCCAGCCCTGCCCCTGGGACATGCTGAGCCAGCCACTGAGACCAGGCTTGGTGGCACACACCTGTAATCCCAGTGCTGGGGAGGCTGAAAACAGGAGGACCACTAGGCGTTCCAGCTGCACAGTGAAACCCTGTACCCAATACATTAAAAATAAATAAATAAAAAATAATAATAATAAGCAGGGCTGTCCAAAGAGCTCAAAGGACTAAGCTGCCTGCAAGCAGGTGGAGGGGCCTGCTGTGCAGACCCGGCCCACAGGCTGAGATGGCAATTGAGACTGGTTGTGGTGGCGTGTGCCTGTAATAGCAGTTCTTGGGAGGCTGTAAACAGGCGGATCACTATAAGTCCAATCTAGTAGTGAGACCCTAAACACCCTGTAGACCCTTTCCTAAAATTAAAAAAAACACAAAAACCCCAAAGAATAAGTTATTAAAGGTAAAACCTAACATTAATGAAATAATAAAAATAATGGAAAATATAAATCTAATAGATGCTTCTTTCAAGAGACTAGAAACTACTGTTGAACCTAATTTGAGAAAGAGAAATGATAATTAGATTATGAATGAAAAAACAGAACAGAAGATATAGAAATAACTGTAAGAGAGTAGAATTTAAAAAAAAAATTATGAGCTCTAGAAATTTTGGGAAATATTTTCTCACATGGCTTTCTAATGCTATGAGCCCAGAGGCTGCAAGATTTCCCTGATAGCTCTGGGCCTTAGAGGTGTGTGTTTGGAGGAAAAGCTGGTCATCTGACTAGCTTCATTTCCTCTGTCCCAGGTATACTTCAAGAAAGCCTCTATCCCTGCTGTGCTCTGAAAATCCTCATGACGAGGCCCCAGACACCTCTCCTGTGACTCTGCCTTTCCTTGTGAACACCCTTCTTGTCACACATGGCTTCTCCAGACCCTCCACTGTGCCAGGGTCTTAAACCACAGGCCCTTTGCATCTATTGTCATCGCTGCTGCTATTCCATCCCCTGTATGCTCACCTTTTGGGTACCAAGTTACATGATGGGCTCCCATGGTCTTGTTGCCAGTGTGACCTCGCTGTAGGAACAGAGAAGCATGAGGGAGGCCCATGCGTCCTGGCTGCACAGAGGAAGCTCCTGAGGGCGGCATTTCCAACACAAGATAATCTCTTCTGAGGGCAATCTAAAGAATGCAGGCATATTGATGTGGAGAAGGTTCTCTGTTTCTTGGTTCCTATTTACTGCAGTTTCTGTTCCATGAAAAGTACTCTACCCTTCCCTATGCTTCTCACTTGCTACTAAAAGTAGGTCAACCAGAGACTGTTACTCTTGTTGACCAGAGGCAGGTCGGTCTCCCCATAAATGTCCCTTCCTGGAAAAGCCCTTTCCTTGCCTCCCACCTCCTAGAATCCAGTGACCTTCCCAGAGTCACTTAAGACAAGGCAGCCAAAATAATTGGGGACTCATTGGTTTCTGTGTGACTCCTCTGTGTCTATAACTTTACTGAGGGCAAGAATGGGGAATCTTTATTCAAAGTACCTAGCACACAATAGGTACTCAATAAATATGGAGCCCACCAGAAATCCTATGCATAGAACACATCTTAATGTGTAGGGAGAGGCTAAAGAGGAAGCAGAACTGGGGGCCAAGGAACCACACAACTCACTGGCCCAGAAAGGGTTAACAACCAACTCCATATCCCACCCCTGGAGGGAGCTGACCAGGCTTCAAGTCATGTAGCCTGTGTTGGGCTCTCAGTGTGGGGGGAGAACAAGCTGCAAACCCAGGACAATAGGGTCTCAGGTCCAGTGGGTCAGGGCAGGAGCTACCCCAGATGACTTGCTGCCAGAGGCTGTGCAGCACTGCAGCCCATGGGGCTCGAGAAGGCTGCAGTGTGCCCATTATATATGCCACTTTCCCATGGCTGGGACAGAATTCTCAGCACCCACAATAGAAGAGGACAGTTAAATCAGAATAAAGTGAAGGCAGACAGGAACCAAGCAATTCTCCTTTGGGAACCTACTTCCCCATCGGGCTCTTTGTTCTTGAAGAACATCCTAGAACATTGTTCAGTAGCTGCTTTCCCAGTTACGGAGTCCTGGAAGGAAATGACATATAGGAATAGAATACACAGGAGTTAATGATCTATCACTGTGTACCACCCCAGCCTTAGTGGCTGAAAGCTATAACAATCATGGAATGGTTTCTGAGGCCCAGGAGTTATCAGCCAAGGTATCCGCAAGCAGGCCATCATCGCAAGGCTTGGTGGCTGGAGGACAGGCCTCACCCTCTCACTCACGTGCTGTGGGTAGGAGGCTTCAGCCTTGCTCCACTTGGGCCTCTGCACAGAGTGGCTGGGGTGTCCCCACAACACGGCCACTGGCTTCCCCAGAGCAGTGGTCAAAGATCAAGACAAAAAACACTGGTCTATTTTTTTTTTTCTTTGTGCAGAGTCCCACTACAGCTCAGACAAATAGTGATCCTCCTGGTTTCTGCCTCCCTAGTGCTAGGATTACAGGCGTGGCCACCATGCCTGGACTCCATTACCAACTCAGCATGCCCAGGCGTGGGACCAGAGTAGCATGCTGTGCCAGGGATTGAACCCTGGCCCCTGCGCCTACCTAAGCAAGTGCTTAGTCCCCTGAGCTATACCACCAGGCCTTTATTTTTGGTACCAGGAATTGAACTCAGGACCTTGCACTTGCCAGGCCAGCACTTGTGCCACTGAGCTACATCTCTGGTCCCGCCACAGGTCTTCATGTTCTAGTCACATTCTGTGATTTCATTAATGACCTAAAGATTACATGGATCAGGGCTGGGAATATAACTAGGCAGCATAATCACCTGCCTGGCAAATGCAAGGTCCTGAGTTCGACTCCTGGTACTGCCAAAAAAAAAAAAAAAAATTATATTGGTTAGCCTACCCCAACAAGGAAGAAAGTGCCAGGGCATGAGCTTGGGGTGACTATAGTACTACAGAACAACAGTGGCATTGATGAAGCCCGGTCATCTGAATCAAACAGTAAACAAACTGGCTTTCATTTTTTTTCTCATTACCCATATTGAAAATCAATATTATATAGCATATTAAAATTATAGACAAATATTGAAAGATATAAGAGGTAGACAGAGTGAATTTTAGAGAAATATTTCTAAAGTGAATACATAGCACGAGATTAATAATAGTGGTGGTGCATGCCTGTAATCCCAGCACTCGGGAGGCTGAGGCAGGAGGATTGTTGTGAGTTCGAGACCAGCCTGAGCTACAAGGTGAGTTTAAGGCCAGCCTGAACTGCATTAGTGAGACCCTGTCTCAAAAAGACAAAAAAAGACAAAAAAAAATAAATAAAATAATAGATTGCACATAGTAAATAATTTACAAACTTAAATGAATATAACAATAAAAATTGTCCAAAATAAAAATGAAAGAAAGAATTTACAGATCAGTCATATAATAGTTCACTCTGTGCCAAAATCAAAAACTTATATGCATATAATTAGAATTCTCAAAGTAGAATGGGGTAGGCAATAAATATTTAAAGATTCAAAATTTCTGAATTTAGTTGAAATTATAACACCACATTTCCAAGAAAAATAAATTTTTTGCACAAAAAATTTTGAATGAAATCATATCAAGATACATAAAAATGAAATTGTCTAAAACTAATTGTAAAGAAAAAAATCATTAAAGCATATACATAAAAATATTAGCTATGAAAGTACAAAATTATATAGCATCTTATTCCACATTAGAAAAAAAAGGAAAGTGTGTAAGAAACTAGACTAATTAATTCAAAAGACTGAAAGAAGAAGAAAACAAGATCTGTCCTCATTGAGTTTTATGCTTAGCAAACATACTTTTGAAAACTAAAAGCAAAATATTTTCCAGCTATACAAACTTGAAATATTCTAATACCTCCAGAGATAGCATATAGAAAATAACAAAGAGCATAACCCAGAAGGCAACAGAAGTTGCTGTATGGTCCTGGATAAAGATTAAAGAGCTCTCAAAATGGTAGTTATGCAGGATTATGTAAAATATATTAGATGAGGGGGGCTTGTAGGTTAGCTCAGTTTTTTTTGGGGGGATGGTACCAGGGATTTGAACTGAGGACATTATGCTTACTAAGCAAGCACTTATTCTACTGAGCCATCTCTCTGGCCCTAAGCACAATTGTTTAAACACCTACTGGGGCAAACCTAGTCAGGCACAGGGGATCGCAGTTCGATCCCCAGCTCCCCATACCTTAGGAAATATTTTGCTGTTGTACCCAAAAGAGTAATGAAAAGACTGCTATTGTACACCTCTTTTTCTCCTGTGTTTGTTTGCCCCACTTGGTGGGTTCTTTCCGTTCTCATTCATGGAGTTGTGGTCATTTTGATCCCTTTCTAGAATATCTTTTAGTAGTCTGTGTAGGGTTGGCTTTGTTGTCATGAAATTCTTTAGTTATTCTTTGTCATGGAGGTATTTCACATTTCTATTATACTTGGGTTGGAATTTATTTATTTATTTATTTGCAAGACTTGTAGTTCTTTGCTCCATGCTCTTCTTACTTTGATGGTTTGTGAAGAGAAATTTGCTGTTATTCTGATGGGTTTTTCTTTAAATGTGCTGTTTCTTTTCTCTAGCACCTTTTAGCATACTGTTTGTATGCTGAATTTCTGGGATCTTGATTATTATATGTCGGGGTGTGGTTTTAATTGGGTTGATGTTATTTGGAGTTCTATATGCTTTGGTCAGATTGTTTCCCTACATTTGGGAAGTTTTCTACTATTCTGCCCATATTCTTTTTATATCACTTGTATTGATGCCTTCTTTCTCACTGATGCCTATTAGTCTTATGTTGGTCACCTTTGCATGGTCTTACAGATGTTTAATTATTTCTTCCTCCATCCTAATTGTTTTTAAGAGACCTTTTTTTTTTTTTTACCTTTTCAATAGCTGTAACAGCATCTTCAAGGTCTGAAAGTCTATTTTCTATTTTATTTGAATGATTTTGCCAGCTGTGATTGAGATTTTAATTTCCTGTATAGCACTTTGAATCTGCTTCATGCATTCTATTTCTTTCCTATATTGCTCACTCAAGGATTCCATCATTTTTCTATTCTCTTCTTTTTTAATCAGTGTCTTCTTTAGAAGCACTTAGTACTTTTTTCATTATAGTTATCATTTCTTTTTTAACTTCAGAAATTATTTCTGATCTGATTTCCTCTATACCTTTCTGCAGTTGTTTCTTTACTTCAGATGCTATTATTTCAGAGATTTCAGGTCTGTGGTTTCAGAGCAATTTCTTCTATGCTAGTGTCTCTTGCATTTGTTCTGAGTGAGCTCAGAGCCTGAGAATGCATTTTGCTCCTTCTGTTTGTCATTTTGTATAGCACTGACTTCTGACCTTTGGTGCAGAGCTTTGGTAGAGTTATTATCTTAGCACCAGGTCTGGATCCATCAAGTTCAAACTTGTCCAGGTGGGTGTGACTTGGGTCTGGCTGCTGTGCTCCACTTCTTCCTGTTGAATTCTTGGAAGTGAACCTCTGAGCCACTTTGGCAAGATGTTCAGCTCCTGGATCAGCTGGGTGGATCTTGCCTCTAGCCTCTCTGCAGGGAGTTCTGCTGCAAGATTCCACACCAGTCCGATGGAGGAAGTTCTACTCACATCTGGGACTGGGCTCTGGGTCAAATGAGGACCAAGCGATCCCTGGGCAGTCTCACTCACAGGTTGGGCCTGTGTCAAATCCAAGCTGGGTTTTAGCCAGGTGCAGTGGCATACACCTGTAATCCCAGCTACTTGGGTTAATCCCAAGGTTGCGAGTGCAAAGCCAGCCTGGACAACTTAATGAGATCAAGTCTCAAATGAAATAAGAAAGAGCTGGGGATATAGCTCAGTAGCAGAGCCTTGTTTAGTAATCTCCCCACTGTAAAAAAAAAAAAAAAAAGAAAAGAAAACAAAAGAAAAGTTGATTTTGAGCAAGCTTATGTGCTCCCAAATAACCACAAAACTGCATTTCCACAGATGGTGGTAGTGGGGAAATGCTGCTTACTGGCTCCTATGTCTGTATTAGAGGGATCTCCACCCCTCCAGTCTCTCAGCTCCTCCAGGCCCCAGGGCTGGGCTGAGCAGGAACTTAAGGTGCATCTCAGGGCCTAGAAATTATCTGCCACTGGCTCCCCGTCCCAAACAAGATGCCAGCCTCAGTAAGACTGTGTCAAGGCCTCTGTTTCTTCTGGGGATACAAAGCTATGTAGGCCTGTAAGAGAATATAAATGACAGAAATCACTCATAATTGATAGAATATAAATCATATATAGACAAATATAAATGGTAGAGCCAGGCATGGTGGTTCACACCAATAATCCCAGTACTCAGCAGGCTGAGGCAATTAAAGGGATTGGTGAGAGTCTGAGGCCACCCTGGGCTACAAAATGAGTTCAAGGCCTGCCTGGACTGCTAGTGAGATCCTGCTTTTAAAAGAATAAAGATATATATGATAGAGTATAAGTGATAGAAATCATTTCAAAATCATTTGCATATTTTAAATGTTCGTAAGTATCAAATAGTATTTATTGAGAAGTACTGATTCAATGCTAGGCATGGAAGTACATACCCATAGTTCCAGTACTCGGGAGGCTAAGTCAGGACAATTGTGAGTTCAAGTCCAGGCTGGGCTATATGATGAGATCCTAACTCAAGAAAATAAGATAAAATAAAGAGGTAGTAGTTATTTGTCCTATTTTTTTTAAATCAATCATTGAGGCTATAGCCATTCTATCTAAGCTTAGTGGGGAGCGATTACATATGGAGGTACTTTCTAGAACTTTTTTCTTGGAGTCAGTCTGACCAAAGCCCACATGCTTCCCCAGCCACAGCTGCCAGGATGGGTGTAATAGCCAGGTCTGCCCTGTGTCCCACAAGACCCATGTGCTCAGAGGTCGTCCTTTTAGGGTGTGATTAGAGCAGGTGGGTATGCTACTCATTGGTGGATTCATCCATAATGAGCTCAGGACTTAATGTGCTGTTACAATGCGGGACCTGGTTAGAAGAGGTGGATTAGGAAGGGCATGTTCTTGTCCCGGCTCTCCCTTCCCTTTCTTCTGCCCCAGGCTGCCATGAGGGTGCGGGGGAGCAGCTTTCCTCTGCCTGCTCCTTCCCATCATGCCATTCTGCCATGAACCCAATCACTCATGGACTGAATCTTCAGAAAACTGGGAGCCAAAAAAGGATCGGTCGTACAGGATGAGTTAAGAGCCTTCTGAGGCTGTGTCCGGGCTTAGCAGGAAAAGAGGACAGCCACAGACAAAGTTGTGTGTCCCCTCAGCCATTTGTGCAACATCATAGGTTAAGAAATGGCTTTTCAAGCTGGGCTTCACTTATGGTCTGGCTGCCTCTGAGCACTGGGATCATAGATGTGTTCACCATGTCCCTGTAAATTGGGTATCTTGAGGTGGGCTTCTTCCCGTGGGCTCTGTGGGTAGCATGAAGTGTAATCATATAGTATGCTCATAAAGGGATGAAAGGGGGAGGCAGACACAGAAGGAGGCAACTTGACCCCTGAAGCAGGATGCTACACGGCTGGCTTTGCGGGTGAAGGAGGGGACACAGAACACAGGTGGAAAAGCTGGGGGAGGTAAGGACAGAGGCTCTTTCAGTGGGGTTTGGAAGCAGCACAGCCTGCCAACTCCCGTTTTTCACCTGTGAAACTGACTTCAAACCTCCACCTCCATAAGTGCAAGAGAACACATGAGCTGCTCTGAGTCCCCGAGTCAGGGTTGTTACGGCAGCCTTTGGAGGCACCTTCGTGGTTCTTACCATGATCTGTTGTTTTCTGAGTGTGAGCCAACTCAGTCTGCCATAACAGAACACCATGGTTTGCATGGCCTAAATGACAGACACTTGTCTCTCAATTCTGGAGCCTGGTAGTCCAAGGCCAAGGTGTTGGCAGATTTGATTCCCAGGAAGGGCCACTTCCTCGCTTGGAGATGGTAGCCTTCTCTCTGTGCACCTGTGTCTCTTCTTATTAGCACACTCACCCTCTCAGATCAGAACCACATTATCCTAAATTACACCCTGACCCTGGATACAGCTACAACAGAGAAGAGAGCCTCAGCATCAATAATTCAACTGATAGCGCTTCCTTTCATCTCTCCTTCCTCCCTTGGTGAGGACTCTGCTCCTTCATTCTCTCCACATTTAAATACTTACTGTGTGCACCGTGCCAGGTAGCAGGGCAAGCTACATTCATGAGCCCGGACTCCTTTAACACCATGGTAGGTGTTTTCTGAACACCAGGCCATTCTCAGTTCTTTTTTTCCCCCCCATTCTCATTCAGTTCTTATAGCAAGCCCAGAACTAGGTATTTGTGGCCTCCATCACCTATAAGTGTTGCATATGAATGCCTAAACAGGCTGTACACTTTCCAGAAGGAGAAAAAAAAAATATCAGTTAGGCAAGTGCTCGCCAATGGCCATGTCTTTATCCACACTGCAGAGCCCTACTGGAGCTTCCCGCTGGCTGTCAGGTGACCTTGGCTGGCTTGTGTTTCTGGGGACTGCCTCCCTGTTGGCTCTTCCAACCAGCTTTCAGACCTGTCAACAGTCCCTTTGCCAAAGCCCTTCCAGAAACTCGTGCGCACACGCCATCTGTTTCCTGCCGGGATGTGGCAGACACAATTGGAAAGGAGCCGAGGAGAGCAGGGGCCTGGGCTGAAGTTGTGGAGAAGCCAGAGGGGAGTGCCTTGCGCTGTCCAGCAGGCTTCAGAGAAGGGGTGCAGGCAGGCTGGTGATTAGGGGTGCAAACACCCCCAGGCAGGGGAGGCAGTGCCATCACCCCACTGCCAGATTAATGGCAGGAGGAGTACAGATTAATGAGGAGCACAGATTAAGAGAACCATGTGCCCCTATTGGGGCCAAGAAAGGTTCAGGACTGTTAGGATTAGAGCAGGCCCCCTGAGCCCAGCCAAGCGACTCCCCTTATCCTGACATCTGGATGCTCACATTGTCCTTGCTGCCCTCCTGGCCTGTGACCTCGGCAAAGGTCCTGTTCTACTGGGCAGAGGGGTCTGTGTAGAGAACTCCAGCCTTCTTTTGACATCTGTTTGTGGCCTATGTTACAAAGTACCCTTATTTAGTCTTTGTCTGGCTTCTTTTTGCCTGCCTGCCTTCCCTAGAAGACTTTTTGTGTGTGTGGTTGTGAAAAGAAAACTGATTCAAGGCACTGCAAACCTCCCAACTGGCTTCCTGCATTAACTCAAGAAATGGAACTATACCCTGCAATGTTGCTTCCAGCTCCCCAGGCCTACCCCAAAGGTACCTACTTGGCATCAGCACTCATTGGTCATACCCTGAAGCCTAAGGGACCCTGATGAATGCAGAATCTCTGAACCCACACCGTCACCAGCCACACCCCCCAACTCTGCCACAGCCCTAGCATTCCTGAACCAGCCAGGGTAAGGCAGGAGACAAGTTAGCAGGGAGGCCCATAGACACAGGGCAGCCCTGGATGCCTTGGGTCCTGAGTCTTAGCTGGTGCCCACCTCCCAGCTGCATAGTGCAGCCCACCTCAGAGGCAGTGAGTGAGATCCAGGTCTTGCAGGAAGGAGGGCCTGAGGCAGAGGCTTCTCTCAGATCACCAAGTAGAGTTCTGTGTGAGTCCCAGATCCTGGCCCTACCACCCCTCACTCCATTCACAGGTGAAGAAATCTCTGGAGAATGTGGGCAGGATGGAGTGGGCCTCTGTGCAGGCCACAGTGTCAGAGCCAGGGCCAGTGCATGAAACAGGACTTGGATTAGTCCAAGAAGCTGGGGTGAGGCTCTCTGCTATGGATCTGTCCACCCAGCTCTCAGGATGGGACAGGACCATCACTTAAGCCATCCTTGAGGAAATGGCATTTCCTAAAAAGGAAGAAAAAGGTTCTGGAAAAGGAAGCAAATTCAGGACCTGGTCAAGAGACCCGAGGGGGGGAGATGGTGTGTGGTGTATGATTTCAACAGTGCTAGCTTGCATGGAATTTTTTTTTTTTTTTTGTACCAGGCATCAAACTCAGGACCTTGAGCTTGCCAGGCAGGTATGGTTATGCCACTGAACTATCTCCCCAGCCCTTGTGTGGGGTCTTGGGTGCTGCCACCTGCTGGATTTCCCCATCCAGAAATGGGGACTGGTCGGCCTTAGGAGCCAGAAATAGCAGTGTGTGCAACAGCACACCTGGGTCATGCTCTAGGTGGCAAGGGGAGCTCTCAGCTTCTCAGGGTCTTCCAGACCCTGCATTCTCACCAAAGTCCTGCAAGGTAGAAACAATCTCCACTTTTCAACCCAGGAGACTTGTTTCAGAGAATGCAAACGTCCTGCCCAGGATGGCAAAGTGTCTTACCGTTACCAACCAAACCACCCAAAACACGGTGACTTATTGCATTTCACTGATCATTTTATTTTGTTCCCGAATCTGAAGACTGGAAAACTCATCTGGGTTCTGTGGTGCTTGCTAGGAAGTTCAAAGACCTAAGAATCCTTCGTGCTGGCCAGCTGTAACGGGGGCCAAGCTCTGAGATTTCCATATAAAACAGATGCCTGGTCCCAGAGAGAGAGTGCTCTGAAGGGCAGCACCTCCTTGTTTCCTCTGCTGCCATGAGTCCAGGGTCCTGGACAAGGACCACATTGTGGCCTCGAGTTCTGCCACTCCAGCAGCCCTAGAGCTTGTCTCTTTGTAAGTGGTGCTGAGGAATCTGTGGTCATCTTTACTCTGCTATAGGAGCAGAGCCAGGATTGGAGCTGAGAGCCTGTGAGGCCTTGCAGCTGCCTGCACAGGGCCACAGGGAAGATGTGTGGGGGGAGTGTGTGCCCAGGGCTGACCTGCCCACTGGCTGGGCCAGCCCACTGATGCTTGTATGAATGAGGAGATTTACAAGGCCAGCACCAGGAGGGGTCTGCTGCTGGCCCAGAGGTCTGACATCATGGCTCCTCCTCCTGGACCTCTCATGTCCACACTGTCCCTGTGGCTCCTGCTGTGACTGGCACAATTCTTCCCCTGTCCCAGTGGTTTAGAAAGGCTTGTGTTTAGGCCTGGGGAGAGGTAGTTCTGAGAGAGAGCAGGGGATCTGGGGCTTCCTGTGGCCTGCTTCCAGCATCCCTGTGGTCAGCTGTGTGGCTGAGGTGGGAGACACACTAGTCCCTCTCACTGCTATGCCCTCTGCAGCCTCTGTCACCAAGAGGCCTGACTGAGGAGCCTGTTCCAGCCACATGGAGGGTCCTGAACCTTTAATTGCCTCTTAGAGACAGCGCTGGGCTTCCTGCCCCTCACTAGCTCCCTCTAGCTGTACTCTGACCTGCGGTCCCCATGAGGTGACCACCTCACCCCGTGTTCTGATCACAGCAGTTCCCATGACCAGCTTCCCTCCCTTCCCAGAGCCAGCCTTCTGGATGACTTTCCTCTGCCTGCTTGCTCCTGCCCGAGGACCTTTGTCCATGTAGTTCTCCTACCGGAAATTCCCTCCTCCCACTTCCACCTGGATCGTTTCCTCTGTCCTCTCCCTTCCCCAGCATCCCCTACCAAGCTGGCGACACTGCATCACCCAGGTTCAAGTCCTCGAAACTCCGCTGACTACTTCTGTGACCCTGGGCAAGCTCCTACACCTCTCTGTGCCTCAGTTTCCTCATGCATGGGGCTGGATGATGGCGGTCCTGGCTGCCTGCCTCAGGATGACAGTTTTAAGTAAGAGCACTTGGGTGTGAGAAGTGCCACACAACACAGGTCTCCTGACCCAAGGGCCTCCCCCTTGCCCACCTTGGCGGCACTGGACAGCTGTCTCCCCTCGCTGCCCCGTTCCATCCCACGTCCTGGGGTCCCCCAGTGGCCCTGCAGTGAGATAACATCTTTTGTATCTCCCACTGAGGCTCAATCGGCGGGAAAGTACCGCGCCCGCCCTCTGCTGGTAGACATCCGTTACTGCAAGAGGGCGGAAAGCCGGCTGGGAAGAGCAGAGCCTGTGGACTATGCACCGCCTCCCAGCGGTGAGCTTGCGACAGTGCGCGTCCCTACAGTCAAAATCTGGGTCTCTCCACCCTGGCCTTCCTCCCGCCAACCTCCTAAACACCCTTAGTAATCGCGCTTGATCAAAGTCTGGGGCCAAATAAGATGCTGTTTCACGTTCAGAGGCCACATTCTGGCGACCAGGACTGTGCAAAAAATAGCTCAGAAAATTGTTGATGAGTCCACATGTGACCTAAATAAGTAAACTCGATCACCGAGATAAGGTGGCCAAATCCTCAGCTAACTAGGAATCTGTTACTTGTGCTTTAAAATCCTGTTCAGGAGCTCAGGGGGTCATCTAGCACACACTACTAAGGCAGAGAGCAGTTTAGTTTATAGTGGGTATCTAGTGCTGCAGGGTGCTAGGGAGGGGAACAGCTGTCATTCCTCCCTGCCCTGGGGCATGGCCTGCTCTGCCCTGCTTCCAGGGGTTTTCCTGTGTTTCCACTGTGAGATACAGGGGTCAGCCTTGCCCCAAGGCTGGGGCATGTTGGCAGTGGGAGGGAGGTGGGGAAAGCTGCTCCAAGAAAGAGGAGGTTTTGAGACTAACCTGAAGCACAGGACAGTGCTGAACTGAGAGAAAGGGGTGACTGTAAAAGGAATGGTAGGCCTTCGTGTTCTACGCTGCCTGAGAATGGAGCACAAGCCCATGGATTAGGACAACACAAACACCTCTCTTCTGGTCCCAGGGCCAAGGGTCAGCAGGGTGCTGTTTCTTCCACATGCTTTACAGGAGGATCCATCTCTGACTCCTAGTTTCTGGTGCTGGCCACAATGCTGGGCGTTCTTTGGCTTGTAGACAGATGGTTACAGTCAGCCTCAATGATCGCATGGCATCTCCCCGAGTTGGTCTGTGGATCTTTGCAAGGCCTTTCACTCTGTCTATGTCCCAAGTTCCCCCTTCTTACAAGGACACCAGTGACAGGACCAGGGCCCATCCCCTCCAACATGACCTTGTCTTAACCCAATGACTGCTGCAAAGACCCACTTCCCAGTAAGGTTTCAGCCACAGTTACCGGTGGCTAGGACTTGAGCTTGTCTTTTAGGAGACATAATGCTACCCCCAACAGGTATGGCTGTTGGGGCAATTTGTTCACATTTGAAAAGTGGGGAGAGAAAATCTTCAGAATTATGAGGGGTTACATTACTGTTTATAAACTATGGTCTGGCTGCTGGTTATTGCAGACAGAAGAGACTAATACATGCGGCTTCTCAATTTGATTTGCATTTTCATTATGAGTAAATGAATTGAGCCTTTTTTTCCCCCTTGGGTTGTTTGTGGTTTATATATATTCTCCGCAGAAATGTCTATTCAGATCCTTTACTGAATTTTAAAATTTTGATTATGTTTCAGTTTTCTATTTCTGTGACAAAATACGTGAGAATAATAACTGAAAGAAAAAAAGGTTTACTTTGTTTATGATGTCAGAGGTGTCAGGGCATGGTCTGGCTCTATTGCTGTGGGCCTGAGGTGAGGCAGATCCTCATGGTGGAAGGGCATGGTTGAGCTGTGCTGCTCGCCTCAGGGCAGCTAGGAAACAGAGAGAGCAAGGGAGCCAGGGAGGAAGGGGTGAGGACAAAATATAGTCCCTGAGGTGGTGCATCAGTGATCTAGGGGGATCTGATAGACATTTCTTTTCTTTTCTTTCTTTCTTTCTTTCTTTCTTTCTTTCTTTCTTTCTTTCTTTCTTTCTTTCTTTCTTTTTTTTTAGGTTTTACAGTTTATTAAATCCTCTTGTGAAAAGTCGCAGTCACTGCAGACAGGCACTGCAGAATCTCTACTCCTTCGGCTTTTTGCCAGCACCAACGTTGGCCTTTGCGGTGCCCCTGACTTTCTTCATTCTGTTCTTGCGCTCCTTCCGCTGCTTTCTTGAGGTCTTTTTCTTCTCATACAGGCCATGTCTTGCAAGTCTATGTTTGGGCTCATTTTTCTTCGCATAATCCAGGGAATCATAAATCATGCCAAAGCCAGTCCTCTTGCCACCACCAAAATGGGTTCTGAATCCAAACACAAAAATGACATCTGGTGTGGTCTTGTACATTTTGGCGAGTTTTTCCCGAATTTCTGTCTCAGGTACTGTTGCTTTCCCAGGGTGAAGGACATCAATGACCATCTGTTTCCTTTGAAGAAGTCGGTTGGTCATGAACTTCTGGGTTCTGATAGTTACTGTATCATTCATGATGGCAACAGATCCTCACACAGGCCGGGAAGAAAAGAGCTCTTTCTTTCTTTCTTTCTTTCTTTCTTTCTTTCTTTCTTTCTTTCTTTCTTTCTTTCTTTCTTTCTTTCTTTCTTTCTTTCTTTCTCTCTCTCTCTCTCTCTCTCTCTCTCTCTCTCTCTCTCTCTCTCTCTCTCTCTTTCTTTCTTTCTTTCTTTCTATGTATTTGGTACAGCGTCTCACTGTCCTGTTTGGATTTGTAGTGAGCCTCCTGTTTTCAGCCTCCCCAGTGCTGGGATTACAGGCATGCACCACTACACCCGGTCTCGGTGGTCAGTTCAGCACACACCCGGGGTGGGGCTAGCATGGCGTGTGGTGCCAGGGATCGGACCCTGCTCTCTGCACTTACCTAAGCAGGTGCTTAGTCCATTGAGCTATTTTACTGGCCCTAAATAGACATTTCTGTTGCTTCTCTGTCTTTTGGCTAAGATTTAAGCCCCACCTCCTCATTCCATCCTCTCCCATTAATGTCATCAAATTATGAATTCATTAGTGGAATAATCCACTTGTTGAACATAAAATCCTCATGATCCAACCACTTCACCCAAACTGGAAACCAAGCCTTTAGTAGATGGCTATTGGGGGACATTTTAGAGTCAACCAAAGTTTTTTTTTTTCAGAACTGGGGATTGAACTCAGGCCCTTGTGCTTGTCAGGGAAGCATGTATTCTACTGAGCCATCTCCCTGGCCCTGAAATTTTTATTTAATTTTTTTTCCCTTGTGGTACTAAGTATCAAACCTAAGGCCATGTGCACGCTAGGCAAGTGCTCACATTTTATTTTTAAATTGTAAGAGTTTTTCTTTTTCTTTTTTGTATTTAGTACAAGGTCTACAGCGTCTCACTAGGTATATTGGATTCATAGTGATCCTCCTGTTTTCAGCCTCCCAAGCACTGGGATTACAGGCATGCATCATCTTGCCCAGTCTCAATTGCTGTCTCAGCGTGCCCCAGGGGCCGGCACAGCAAGCCAGGGATCAAACCCCAGTCCCTGTGTCTGCTCAAGCAGGCGCTTTAATCTGCTGAGCTATCTGGCTGCCTTTGTAAGAGTTTTTCTTAATGTGTTGTGAATACAAGTCCTTTATCAGATAAATGGTTTAAAATCTCTCGCATCCTATAGCTTGTTTTTCACTTTCCCTTTGAAAAACAAAAGTTTTCCCTTCTTTTTTGCTTCTTTTTTTTTAAAAAAATATGATTTATTTATTTGGTATAGCATCTTGCTATGCGGTTCAGACTCTAGTAATCCTCCTGTCTCAGCCTTCCCAGTGCTGGGATTCCAGGTGTGTGTCACCATGCCCAGTTTTGTTTTTTTTTTGTGGGGGTGGGGTTTGGCACAACATGCAGTACTGGGGATCAAACCTAAGTCCTTATGCTTTCCAGACAAGCATTTAGACTGCTGAGCTACCTCCCTGGCCCTCTTTTTTATTTTTAAGAAAATCCAGTTTATTTATTTTTTCTCCTTTATGTTGCCAGTGTTTTTGGCATTATATCGAAGAAAGAAACCATCACTGAATGGGTAAGTCATGAAGACTTACCCCCTGTGTACGCAGTTTTACCTCTTGCATTCTACTGTATTTTGAGCTAACTGGTCTATGTAATTTGTTCTTATAAGCTTTCCTCTTACTGGAACATAGTGCCTGACAAACACAATTTAAAAGAGGAAATGGTTCTGAATTTCAGAAGTTTCCATTCATGTTCACCTGGCTTCAAGACAGAAATGTCATGGAGGCAGGGTGTGGTGGAGCAGAGCATATCCCTGAAGGTGACTGTGAAGAGATGGGGAAAAGCCAGCAGTGAGAGCTCCTACTGACCTCCTCCAACTGGGCCGCATCTCCAAAGAGCACATTCAACTGTGAGAATAAGTGAATTGGTCCTTGGATGAATACAAAACCCCCACGATCCAGCCGCTTCCCCAGGAGCCTCTTAACCTGGTCAAATTGATAAGATGGATGGCTTCATTTGTTTGCACATGCACATCCAGTTGTCTCTGTGTTGTGAGTTGGGAATACAGTTTTCCACTGCTGAATTGTTTTGGCCCCCTTGTAATAAAAAATCTGTTGAATAATTGCAGGCTGTGCTAGTGCACGCTTGAAACCCCAGCTACTTGAGAGGCTGAGGCAGGAGGATTGGAGGTTTAAGGACAATCTGGATGTTATGGCCTGTGTATAGATGTCTCCCTGGGGCCTGATGTATTTTTTTTTCCCGTGGTGGAACTGGGGATTGAATTCGGACCCTTGCGCTTGCCAGGCAAGCACTTACTCTACTGAGCTATCTCCCTGGCCCCTCCTCATGCAGTTTCGCATGGGGCTTATTAGGGGGTGATTGGATCTATTTGGAGTGTGTGACTGACCAAGTCATAAATATGAGAAGTTATTTCTGGACTTTCAATTCTATTCCATTGCTCTATTTACTCTTATGTGTATCCAATCCAGTCCTGGTTTACTGTAGCTTTGTGGTGCACTTTAAAATGCCACAGTGTGAATTTCCTGGGTTTATTCTTTTCATATTTTTCAGGACTGAGCTAGATGTGGTGGCATATGCCCACAACCCCAGAATTCGTGGTGCGGCATTAACAATAAGGGTGGTGAGACTGAGGGTGGGTGACCGCTGGCTCAGTCCACTGATGAGATGGGCATCGCCCTAACTGTGGCAGACTGGATACAATGTATGGAACAGAAAGAGGCTTCTCTCTCTTCTCCACTGTTGCTCTTGCTGCTTCCTGCTGCCATGTGCCGCTGCCCTCTGCCGTGTGCCGCTCTGCCTTGGAGCCAGCCCACCATGGACTGAAACCTCTGCAAACTGTGAGCTAAATAGGCCTTTCCTCCTTTAACTTTGGGCATAGGATATTTTGTCTTAGCAAAAAGAGAAAAGTAAAACATTTGGTGCTTGCACACGTGTGTGTTTGCTCAATATTGAACTCAGGACCTCATACATGTCAGACAAGTGCTTTACAGCTCACCTGTAGACACAATCCTGGGCAACTTAGCCATATCCTGTCCCAAAACAAAAATAAATAAATAGGGCTGAGGGTGTAGTTCAGTGACAGGTAGCTCCTGGGCGTAAGCCTTGTACTGAAGAAAACATCTATTGAGCTAGATGTGGTGGCACGTGCCCACAATCCCAGAATTCTGGAAGATTAAAGTAGGAGTGTGGCAAGATTAATTCCAGCTAGGCAATTTATCAAGTCTCTGTCCAAAGAGCAAAAAAAAGACATTTGAAGGGCTGGGGATATAGCTCATTGTTGCAAAGACCCTGGGTTCAATCTCTAGCATCCCCAAATCTATTGATCAAGTGGTTAATATGAGAAGTTATTTCTGAACTTTCAATTCTATTCCACTGCTCTATTTATCTACTCTTATGTATGTCCAACCCGGTCCTGGTTTACTGTAGCCTTGTGGTACATTTTAAGATGCCACAGTATGAATTCTCTGGGTTTATTCTTCTTATATTTTTCAGGATTGTTTCATTCTGGTATCCTTGAATTTCTATACAAACGCCAGTCTCAGCTCGTCCAGTTCCATAACAAAGTCAGTAGGATTTGGATGGGGACTCCATAGAAGCCATGGGCCCACCCAAGGGCATATTGCCATTTTCACAAAAGTAAGTCTTCTATTTCCTGAACTTGGCAAGGTTGGATTTTTAATGTAACTTGATTTTATTTTTTATGTATTTAGTGCCGGGTCTACAGGGTCTCACTACATAGATCAGACTTGTAGTGATCCATCCTGTTTTTTCAGCCTCCCAAGCACTGGGGTTATAGGTGTGCACTGCCACACACCTCATTCCCAATCTCATTCGCTGTCTCAGAGGGCCCCCGGGGGTGGGGCTGGCACAGCAGGCTGGCGATTGAACCCTCTATCCCTGCATCTGCCTAATCAGACGCTTTAATCTACTGAACTATCTGGCCAGATGTAATTTTATTTTTGAGTAGGTGAAAATTTTAAAAAGTAAGTACAGAAAGGTGGCAAGGGAGAGTAACCTGCTCTGTCCCACTCCTCTCTAGTAACAGAATTTGTACAGGAACAAAATCCGATGAGCATCTCCAGCCTCTGCTGGGGCAAGCTGTGCTCCCCTCAGGCCTTTATAGTGCTAAAGTGGACTGTTGCAGCAGCTCACACTGGGCAGTGGGGTGCTCTGCCCTGGGCCCCTCAAACTATGGGTGTGCACCCTCCGCAGTGTGCTTTCTTGGCACAAGGCCAGAGCCTGAAGAGCTGACCTTGGGCCAGCAGATGCGCTTTGTCCACCCATGCAGTCAAAACTAGCTGGCAATTCATATCTCCCTGGCCGCCCTGAGCCAAAGACTGCGCAGTTGGGGAGAGCACGGCCTTCCTAGGTTGGCTGCTTAGCGTCAAGAAATTGCTCCCTGTGGAAACTGTTCCTTGCTTTACACCCCCAACCCACTCCACTCGCCCAGGAGCCCTCCCCTCGAGAACTCCGAGGGACCCACCCAAGACAGCAGACTGGTGCAACTCAGCTTGGTTCCTGTTCACTTGCTCCTGTTTTGTGACTTCCACGTTCCCTTCTGTCCACTGTCCCCATCATTTAGTTCGTTCTCTGCCCCTCTGCTTTCCTCCAATGGCAGCTCTGCCCTTCCTTGCACTTGTGTATGCCCGTGTGACGTGCATTCCTAGAAGTGGATGGCAGGTCAAGGGTGACTCTGTGTCTACATGGCCCTCTCTGGAGGTTGCAGCAGCGAGCACGCCCCTGCTCCCCATACTCCCCAGAGACCCCGCGAGCCCAAGCAGCAGCCGCTTCTGTTCAAGCCCCGCTTCGCCTGGCGTCCTCTAGGGGGCGTGCACACCATTCTCTGAGAAGCGCAGGGAAGTTTCCCAGGGCCTGTTAAGCATGAGGAGGAGCGTAGATTTGCAAAGCTGACCAATGTACTTGGTTTTTTAAGGAAGCAGCTGAGGCACAGAGAACGGAAGGGGCCTCCTGTTTGTCCTGGTAACCCTCTGACACTGTCCACCCTTTCTTTTTTCCTGGCCGTCATCTGCTATTGTCCCCCTTTCAACACCTTGATCTCCCCAGGCTCTCCCTGTCCTGTTGTAAGGCGTGCTGCCGGGTAGTAGTCGGGGTGACTGAGTGAATAGTTGTTGAACTGAACAAATGAACGTGTGAAAGAATGACTGCAAATGCCACCGCTCCTGTCTTGACTCTGCTCACATTAGAGAGCAGCAGGTGTAAGTTACCATGTTGCATGAGAAATAAAGCTGATGGTCAGGAGCAGGACAGTTCTCCTGTCACCTGGGGGGTCCTTGGACACAAGGTCTGGGGAGCTCAGTGGGACTAACTCAGCTCCTTCTTCCTCTTGATTTGTTCATTTTTGACTTGATGTCATTCGTCTAGGAGTCCTCTCCAGTTACTCATCTCAAACCAAGGAGTCAATATTTGTAATCCCAAAGATATGTTATTGGAATCCCACCAAGTTGATTCTTTTTTTTTTTTTTTTTTTTTTTTTTTTTTTTTTTTTTTTTTTTTTTTTTTTTTTTTTTTTTTTTTTTTTTTTTTT
>PVKA01016730.1:0-24928 GCA_004027165.1 Ctenomys sociabilis | reverse complement strand
ACAAACAAACCCAACAGTTCCAGTGTTTCTTGTTTTTTTTTTTTTTTTTGGCAGAACTGTGGATTGAACTCATGCCCTTGCACTTGCAGGGAAGCGTGTATTCCACTGAGCCATCTCCCCAGCCCCCACCAAGTTGATTCTGATCTACCACTCCCAGTGCAACCCACAAGGAAAATAAAGACACCAAAACATATTTATAATTATTGGTGAGCCAAGGGACCCTAAGTCCAGCCATAACGATAATGTTCTGGAACCAAGAGGCTGACCCAGGGTTGTACCTGAGTTTTATTCAGTGAAGGAGGAGTGGCTTGAGGAGGAATGACTGAGAATTGTGGGAAGTAGGAGAGTACTGTGAGCTGGACTAGGTGTGTGGCCTATATTTACCTCTGCTGTATGCAGAGAAAGTAATCTGCATTATGCTGTTGAGATAGTATCTAATGTTTTGGGGGTCTTGTGCTTAAGCTCTGATGTAATCTTTCAAGCCCTAGGAAGTCATAGCCTCTATGTAGAGGCTCGATCCAAGCCGGCAGTGAGGAGCACTAGCTCTTCCTCCTGTCTTGACCCTGCTCACATTAGAGAGCAGCAGGTGTAGGTTATCAGGGAAACACGCATGCCACCTTCAAAGACTAACACCAGCACCTTAGCTAGACCAATGTACGTTGCTTAAGGCTGATTGAAAGGATAAAGAGAAGTCCTAGCCAGCTCTGTACATATCAATACAAGGAAATAAGTTTGCTCAGCCAAAATGGAGACAGTCGCTCTTCTTTCAAGGAGAGCTGCTCAGGTGGTCCTCCACAATCTGAAGTAAAGAAGAATTTAAAAAGTGAAATCATTTCCATTACTTTTTTTTTTTTTTGTATTTTAGGGAAGGGTTTACAGGGTCACTAGTAGATCAGACTCATAGTGATCCACCTGTTTACAGGCTCCCAAGAGATGGGCTGCCACTATGCCTAGTCTCAATTGCCAGTCTCAGTGTGCCCCGGGGGCAGCACCAGCATGGCCAGCCCAGGGATTGAATCCCTGGCCCCTGTGCCTGCTTGCAGACACTTTAATGCACTGAGCTATTTGGCTGGCCCACATTCGCATTACTATTACATCTACCTCT
Source organism: Ctenomys sociabilis (assembly GCA_004027165.1). Classification (NCBI taxonomy): domain Eukaryota; kingdom Metazoa; phylum Chordata; class Mammalia; order Rodentia; family Ctenomyidae; genus Ctenomys; species Ctenomys sociabilis. The sequence continues at coordinate 23,823 of PVKA01016730.1, read as the reverse complement.
ATGTCATGGGAAAGCAGTTTTTGGTGGAAAGTGCTTCGCTTCCAAGCTGACTCATTTGAGTGCCACAGTTTCTGCTCCAGGATTTATGCATGCTGATATGTTTTCGTCTCACTAAGATTGGGGGAAGGCTGCTCAAATTCAGCTCCCCTGTTAGGGTGGCACTGTCATGGCTTGGCAGGTCATCGTTGACCCATGGAGCTCTGTGCTGATGGCATTGTGAGCACTGCATGAGAACGAGGTGGCAGGAACCACAGATGTGGTTCACCAGGTCTCCTCTGCTTGTGTATCATCGGACAAACTTACCAAACCCAAGGTTTAAAAACAATTTGCTTGTGTCATGCTGGTGATAGCAGAGTGTTCACCAAATGTGGCTCTGCTGAGTTGGGTAGCCCTGTGCCCATGCTCACAGTGTCTGTGGAATGAACCCTGCCAACGTGTCCAGGAGGAGACATTAACTGTGGCCTGGATGCCAGGCTGAGGCTCAGGGCAGACAAGGATAAGGGATAAGTGGGAGACCCAAAGGGACACGTACTCCAACAGATACAGATGTGGTGTTGGTACTGTCCTCCATTTCCAGGAGTCGGGGGAACCTGGACCTGAAGGTGACCACTGCCAGCTGTACTACTGAAAGCTTTAAAGAGGCAACCACAGTTCTCACTTACCCAACCACTCACTCCCCTACTCCAATTCACCCATCCTCCTACCTGTCCATCTACCCATCCACCTAGCCCACTAGCCATCACCCATCTGTCTATTCATCCTTGCAGCCACCCATCTTTCCATCCATCATTTATTCATCCATCCATCTGCTTATCTGTCCACACATCCACCCATTTATCTATTCATTTAAAAATAGTTTTTGAAGTCTACCAGGAGCCAGACAATGTGAGGAGCACGTGGTAAACTTGGCCTCTGGCCTCAGAGTCCTTTCAACAAGATGAGGATGGCTTTCCATAGGGATGACAAGATCATGATTACACAGCATCTGACCCAGGGTGGAAAAAGGGTAAAAGTCTAACATTTGTCTGGGCCCGCGTTTTCTGGTATTCTACCTCATATTTATCTTTTTGCTCCAAACTGCTGAGAAGTACAACAGATTGTGATTCAAGCCTTTTATTTTGGGCTTTGAGAATGAAATCAGAGACCTGATTTTGCTTGTAGCAGCTCAGTCTCTCCAGACAGGGCCAGAAGAGATCAGAGAAGAGGGGGGAAAGTGCTGATAAATCAAAGGACAATGTTTAGGGGAAGCAGGGTGCTGAAAGCTCTGAGTTACAGGAGTAGGTCCCTAGGCAGAAGGCAGGTTGGGATGGAGGGCTGTCTGAACACAGCCTTGTGGAGTAAGAACAAGCCCTCTCAAGAGTCCAATATAAAAAAAGAGTCATATATATATATATATATATATATATATATATATATATATATATGTTTTGTCAGACATGGGTATTCCATTGCCATGTAAATATTGTAGGTATATGAATTCAGCAAAATAATCCAATATAGTCCAGTAGTCCATAACAATAATGGGTTATCCATAGGACTGGCAATGTCAGAAGTTGTTGACTTGAGCCTTTTATAGCTCAGCCTACTAATAAGGCTTTACTTTTTATTCCTCGTTTTTATACTTTTCTGCTGGATTGTACCTGAATAGGCAAAATAGTTAGGATGGATATACAGCTACTTTCTCATAATTCAATGAGAAGAAAGATTTGTACTAATAGTGCTTGGACAGGATACCATGTCTGCATCTTGTACTATGAATACTACGAAGACAACAATGTGCAATGTATTAATTATTATAACTGTCCTACTAGCATGTTTTTAAAGTGTCTCATTGCTTTTGTTTCTCAATAAAATTATTAATAAAAAAAGAGTCTGTTTTAGAGAGGTGAGTCTGTGGAGCAGCAGGGTTGGGGCAGGCCAGAACGAGAGAGGAAGCCCTGACTGTGGCCAAGTAGCCTCACCCTGATGGGCCTCTGTTCTCTCTCTTTCTGGAACTAGCCCATCTTGGGTGCTAGCTGCTGTGAGTTCTGTCTTGCAGGCATCAGCAGATTCTTGCTCAATTCTCTGAGCAGCAGGGCAGGAAAAAAGGAAGGAAATGAGGCCTCGCTGAACACTTGGGGTGCTGGGCAGAGGCTGGTAGCAATGACTCCTCATGAGAGCTGGAGGCTTCTCCCCTCACCCATCCAGCAGATGGGGAGACCAAGGCTGTGCCCCTGCTCATCCCTGAGCCCGAGGCCTCCTGACTGGCTTCTCCAGCTGGTCACCTGCCATGGCTTCTCTCTTGAACTGAGCTGGTGGTCCAGCAGTGTGCTCACTGTGGAGGAACTGAAAGATTGGAAGAAAAGCCCCAGCCCTAGGTCTCAGCCACTTCTCTCTCTCTCTCTGGATCCCAGCCACATTGCGGCCCTGTATAGATGTCATGTTGGTGTCTGGCACCCAGAGGGAGTCACAGGGCAGCTTGGGGCCAAAGCCCCCCTGTATGTCCTGTGCCTACATTAGTTCTGCAGTAAAAAGGTTTTGCAATAACTGTTTGTCTCATGTTAGAGGTTATTTAGAGGTTTTGAAAAAATAATTTTGATAAGTCAAAATAGATAATTTGCAGCCCACTGCCACTGACACGAGGAGCCAGGTGAGCCGCCTGCCTGCCTTCCTCAAGCAGGAAGCGGCTCGCTGGGCCCCCTCACTGTGAGCCTGGTCACATCCTGTCCTTCCAGCCCTGTAGAGTCCTCTGACTGCACGGTGGTTGTGAGGGTTCCCAGACAGAGCACAGTCTCTGGCCGCCACAAGCTCCTTGAGGCTGTGCTGGTTGCTGTCCTTTCACAAGTTCCCTCCCTGCTGGGCACAGGGCTCTAAGACTGCTGCCAGCCCTAGACCAGAGCGGTGAGCTGGGGGCTGAAGGAGGAAAGGGCCAGGAGACACAGAGCAGGCCCCAAATGCTGCAGGCTCCAGACAGGGTCACAGGGGATGGTTCACCAGAGGAGGCCTTCTGGCCACCTGATCACAGTTCTGGAATTGCACACAGAGATGTACTTACACAGGCACCCATGCACACACACACCAAGCATAGACATGTATGCATGTGTACACACAGGAACAAGGTACACACCTGTGGTCAGGTGCACACATACTCATGAGCACCCTTGTACTCAACCTACATATATACATACACATATAACCATATACATACAGGCAGCAGAACTATGGTACCGACACATGTGCACATCCTACATATATACCTATGTACATATAAGCATGCACATACACACAAACACACACACCTATACACTTAGATACAAATCTACACATACACACACACACACACACACACACACACACAATTCTAGAGCCACCCACAATTCATGACCTCTCCTCTCCTGCTCCTGATTTTTCTGCTCTGCACTTACACTGTCTGCCAGTCTCCTCCGTGTGTACACAGCATGGCTGAGTTCAGACCGCGTGCATTCCTGGCCAATCTATCTGCTGAGTGACGTTGGACAGCTACTCCACTTTTCTGTCCCACCTCCAAAGGGCAAGGATGAGGTAATGCCCGTGTGACAGGCACTGTGACAGGCAAGTGACTTGTTGTGAACATGACACTTAGACTGGCGCCTGGCAGTGCATCCACTCAGTGGTTATCCTGAGTGCTGTCCAGTCTTGCTTGGTGTTTGTCGTCCGGCCAGGGTGGGGCCTCTCAGCACCCACACCTACAACAGCACCTTGCATACCTAGCAGGTATATGTCACCTTCAGGGAGGGAGTGAGAAGCCCAGCAGCCTGTGGGCTTGAATTCACACTGGCACAGAATCCACCCCCAGAGCAGCTAGAAACCAGTGTGGCTCAGCAGGAAGGGCAAACAGTTGGGCCTAGGCCCCAGCTGACCCAGGGAAACCGGTCTAGAAGCTCCTTCTTTTCTGATAGGCAAGGCCCTGAGCCATACAGCCCTTGCCCAGGCTCCATTCCACCTTCTGGCTCCATGGAGGGGGCTGGGCCTCCTCAGGACAGATGCCTTTCTTTGGGCCTCACTGGGGTCCCACCCTGTGGTAACCACATCCAGTCAGCCAGGAGCTGTGGCAGGTGGGAGGGGCAGGGCACCTCGCTGTGAGGAGGGTAAGGCTACTAGGCTCCAGGCTCTGAGAAGCCCTTCTGGGACCCCACTGTTACAGCACCTGGCCGGGCTGGTCAAGCCTCTTGGCTTCTTGGTCTGTCCATGAGAGGAGCCTGAGGCTTCAGCTTCCATATAGCAGGATTCTAACCCCACCTGTGCTTCGCAGCTCCTGGGAGTGCCAAGTGCCACACAGGTGAAGGTATTGGGCATTGTGGCCAGCTTATACCTAGCCATCAGCAAGTTTTATGCCCCTCTGGACCTCCCCTTTGCCCTGGAGCTCTGTCTGAGGCCTGGGCTATGGGGTTGGGGGGAACATGGGGCCTCTGACAGCTCTGTTGTCATCTGCCTGCACTGACAGATGGGTGTCATACAGAGCACGGCTGTGTCCTCTGCACCCAACAGCAAGGCCCCTGTGGGTCAGTAGCTGCTGTGCCACTCGTGGACCATGGGTTATGTGCTTTGTCACAAGCAGAGATACAGATGTCTGTGAGGAGGCCTTGGGACTGGAGAGAGGGCTCTGCTGCCCCCGGTACTCAGGCTCCTCAACCTTTTCTGAGTTCCATGACCTCACCTTAGCCAGAGAAGGGAGCAGGCCAGCTTTCCAGGTGGCTGCCAGCATTTGTCTTGCTCTGTCCTAGCACAGTAGCTGTGAGCTTTGGTGGTAGCATATCCCTGCGAGAGTCTGGTTTCTGAAGCAGCGCAGGTTCAGTCAGCTGTCTGCTCTGCACTTATGCTGTCTGTCAGTCGCTCTGTCCCACACTCCTCAGCTGGGGCCTAAGTGGCAGTTTGTGGATAGCAGGGCCTTTGGGGAAACCCACAGTGGTTCAGATCCTAACAATATTGGTCACTGACAGTAGCAACTCTGATGTGACAGCAAGACCAGGAAGACAGGGAAAGAAATAACAGGGCAGTGATGGAGGAGGTCTAGGACACATGCCAGGAGAGCTGTGTCCCTTTCTGTGGTGGGGACCCTGGAGGGCTCTGACTGCAGGTGGACATTGGGTGGGGAAGTGAACCCCTGGGCTTGGGGAGTAGCTTCACAGTGAGCTGTTTGGACGTAACATCAGGAGGTCCCAGGCTTGCCTGGGTGGAGGGGACTGGGGAGGAAGCAAAGTGTTCCCTGAGCCAAGGTGGCAGGACATTTAAGAAACTTGGCCATCCCAAGTTAGGCAGCAGCAAAACATTCCATAAGACTCATGCCTTCCCATGAGAGAGAGAAAGGACTTTGCCTTGAGTTTGAGAACATGGACCTAGAATAACTGTAACACAAAATGCATGCCCTCCCCAAGGCAGTACACTCAGTTTGTTGCCCAGGTAATAGTTCCTGTTCCAGTTCTGGTTGTTTCTGTCTCCTAGAAACAGTTGGTCGCTATGATGTACATTGTATAAACTAATACCTATCTGACAATCCATTCTGCCTCTGTACTTTCTGCTTGCTTATCCCATATAAAGCCTGGACTACCAGAGATCAGAGCATGTTACTCTGGGAATGATCCTGATGAGTCCTTATCAGTGTTTCTTCTTGCCTTGCACAAAACCTGTTTTGGTAAAATAGCCAGTCTTTTTATTTTGCTTTTCATTTTATGGATTTGGTATAGGGTCTCACTACACAACTTGACTCAGTGATTCTCCTGTTTTCAGCCTCCCCAGCACTGGGCTTACAAGAGTGTGCCACCACGCTGGGTCGGTTGCTGGCTCAGCACATCCTAGGGGTGGGGCCAGTGCAGCATGTGGGACTAGGGATCGAACCTTGGTCCTTGCGCTTGCCAATGCTGGCACTCAGTCCACTGAGCTATCTCACTGGCTCTTCTTTTTAAAAGAAGAAAAAACAAGCGGGAAACTTACAAGAAATGAAAAAATAGATTGTCTTCGGACTTTACCATAGCCAGAAGCAGAAAGAACAACATATAAAACAGACAAGATACAGAATGTGAGCCAAATAACAGCATCCCTTCAGAATAAATGGACTTTGGGATAAAAGGTACAAGCAAGCAGCAGTCCGGAGGAATGCAAGAGACGTCAAACAGAAGTCACTAAGGAGAACTTAGAACTTTGGCCATGGGTAGAGACTGTGTGACACTAATAAGGGTAGAGTGGGGTGCATGATGCAAGCCCTCCAGCCACATGGACGTGGGTGAGGTGCTGAGGGGACAAAGGGTAGAGGCAGCACATGAAGGCACTGACCTGGCTTTGGTAGTTATAATAAACATGGTCAGCAGCAAGATGGAGGGGAAGCGTGCAGCTGGAGAGAGGCTCACAAGACAACCCAGAGTGCTTTAAAAGGACAAGATCAAGCTATGTTGTCTAAAAAATGATTGAGTAACAGCACTATAAACCAAAGCTCACAATGAGGCTCTTTTTGCAAAAGTCAGGGCAGCAGTTTTATGAAGGTAGGCAGGGCTGTAACTGTGATGTGGCACTGCAAAAGGCTCCAGTGCGTAGAGTTCCTCCTGGTGTGGAGGTGTTACAAGGGTGCACCCTGTGGCACTTCACTAAGCAGTGTGTATGTTGTGTACATTTCTCTGTAGCTGTGCTTATTTTATAATACAGAGGTGAACTAAGGGATGACCTGTAAGATGAGAGAGCTGTTACTTTGGGAGGGAGGTCATTGCTATGACTGCCAAGAACATCAGAAAACTGATGGAAGGCCAGTGGATTACAGCAGAGACAGGGCACTAGGGGTAGCTTCCTGGAGGACAGAACTGAAGCAGGGCCTTGCAGAGTGGATAGGATGTGGTGTGGAACACAGTTTGTCAATTCTGACACTTGGCATTTGGGGCTGAATCATGTTTTTGTGAGAACAGCCCTGTACACTGCAGGGTGGGTGGTGAGCAGGACCTCTGATGTTAACCCACTAGATGTCAGTGGCACACCCTCCCCATCGCCATGATGAGCAATGTTTCCAGAACTTGCAAAAATATCCAAGGGTCAGAATTTCCCCCAGGTGAGGATACTGTTTTAGAGAACATGAGTAGTTAAGAGGTGGAGAAATACCCAGTGGCTCCTAGAGGGCCTTTGCCTGCAGGCGCTCTTCTCTTCTGTAGGTTCTGAGACACTGCCTCAGGTCCCCCAGGCATCTCCTTCCTCCCCAGAAGTTCCTGGATCATCATCCCTGACCTTGGACTTCCGGTATGCCTGGCCGCATCCTCTCAAGGCCCTGTAATTGTCCCCTCATAGAGGCTGGAATCAGGACGCAAGTTCATCTGGTCACAGTTCATCTGGTATCAGAACCCATGACCTACCCTTCCCAGTCTGAGGAGGAACCAGAGGCCCAGGAGGGAAGTGCCTGGCCATAGTCTCACGGTGGCAAAAGCCACATCTCCTGACCCAAGCTGAAGCAACCCTGGCAAGGCTTCTGCCACGCAAGTTGCAGAGTCAGTGGCAAAAGGGCTCTCGTTCAGATTCCCACTCAGGGCCCTCCTCTATCAGAGGACAAACAGAGGCTTGAGGAAGTGCTTTCAGGTTAAAGACAGAGCCAGATCGAGATTCAAATGTCTGGACTTCTGAGGGAGATGGATACTTGTTCGAGTCATTACTGAGCACTTGCAGTGCCTTGAGAACTCTCTTCTATTTGCCATTTCAGAACCCCTCCTGCACTGTCTACACTGTTTTATAAAGCATGAGCTGGGCTCCAGGTAGAAGCATAGCTTACAGGGGTAGCTGACATGATCAGTCTGTGCTCTGGGGCACCCAGACAGATAGCAAGTCAGAGGATGGGCATAAAATACTTGTGCAGTGCCAAACAGCCAAAAAACCCTTGTTCCAACACCATCTATTCCCAAAGGGAAATGAAGGAAAGCAGTAGGTCCAGAGCTGCAGGCACAATGTCCTTTGGGCCCTGTGTGTGTCCTAGTAGCAAGAAGAAGGGGTTGGGAAAGGTCACACTCTGGCTCCCATGCCAGGTCCACTGGGATTTGTCCAAGATATCATTTGAAATAAAGAGATGTATTGTTTGGAGACAAGTTGCCATGGCAGAATTTGGAGCTGGACCCTGAACCTTCTAGGACTTTCTGTGGCCGCCTGCAAGACTCCCTCTGTGCAGGTTCACAGAGATGGACCTTGAAGGAGCTGTCCCCAAAGGCAGCCAGGTGGCTTTTAGGAGAAGAGAAACCCTCAGAAAGTGCTGGCCCTGTATGTGCACTTCCTGCATGCCCTGGCCAGTGCTTTTTCTATGTGGTTCTGGAGTTGCAGCTGGGTGTTGAGGTGAGGTGTTCCCAGAAGAAGGGCAGGCCTAGCTGTCAGAACAAAGCAAGGAAGTGTGACATCACCCCGGGGAGGTAGGCTGAAGGACACTTCCTCTTTCAGTTGGGCTGCTGTCTGATCCAGGAGGTTCTTAAAACTGCAGAAACATCTTCTACCCTGCCTACACAGGGGCTCAGATCATTCTCCTGAAGTTGTCCCAATTGAGAGGAAGAAAGGGTTAAAAACAAATAGGCAATATGCGTGAAAGGACAGAAGAGGTTGAGGTTAGTCTGGGCCCACCCCATGCCTTTGCAGAGGAGAAAACTGAGTCCCACTGGATTTAAGTGACTCCTGAGCAGATGGCCTGCTGATACCACGGACAGACAGCCCTCACACAGTGGCTTTCAGAGGTCAGGGGTTTCCCTAACTGAACAATGTCTTCTCACTGTCCTGTTGCAGCCCCTGACATTTCCTCCAGATCTTATTCCCTGGGCAACTGACAGAGTGGGAAGGACAGCAAATGAGGACCTTCACCCTGTTCTCAACTTCCTGTCCTGTAAAATGGGATAACGATAACCCATGTGAGGCAGATTCATGCGGGTTAATAAGCCAGCATCTGAAATAAAACTGGCCCTTTCCTCCTCTGTCACACATCACCTGCCACACAGCCTAGGGTTCTGCACCTCTGGTGCAGGAACTTCCCCCACCGAGCTACTCTTTTTCTGTAACCCTCTACTGTCCCCTAACTGAATTTAGTTCTGATACTATTTGCCTTGTGACTGTACTAGATCCCACAAGCTAAGGGCTCAGCTTTGTAAGATGGCAGTTGCAGGGTACAGGTTCTCACCCAAGCTCGGAACTGACTGGCTATAAATCAGGGTTTCTGCAACCTGCTTGGTTTCTCTTAACACCATGGAGTGGCACAGGCTCAGTAATACTTTACTTACATTTACCTACTTACTACAAGGGAGATCACAAAGGATATAGAGGACTGGCAGACAGAGAAGTAGTGGCTGAGGCACAAAGAGGTATAGGGCTCTTGTGTACCTTCATGTGTTCCCCACTGGGAAGGTCCTTAGGTTCTTAACGTAGCATCATTACATGAGCATACTAGGCTGCATCCCACTGGCCACTGGCAATCAACTCAACTTTGAACCCTTCCTTTCTACCCTGGTGATGGGAAAGCCTGGGAGCCACCCATGACCACAGATGGGAGGCACAGTGGAGGACCTGCAAGAGAGGCCAGGGTAATAAACCTTCCCAGATCCAGGGCAGTTTGAAGTTAATCTAAGATAAGAGTTCAGCAATGAAGTATGGATACCTTATGCTACTGCCCACCATGGGGTTCTTACGTCTCTCTGGATGAGCGGACATGGGACTGGACTCCCTGTTTCTTTTCCAAAGTATTGGGTTCAACCCATAGTCATCTGCCTCCCAGGTAGGCATGGAAGGACAAAACAGCATGGCATAGGAAAGCTGTTCCTATGTTGGCCAGGAAGCAGAGACTGAACGAAACAGCCAGAGAGAACACAATCTGCCCATCTGACCAGGCCCCACCTCAAAATGTGAAATTTTGATATGACATTTAAAATCTAAACCACAGCATTCTGTCCCTGAGCTCCAAAAGACTCATGTCCATCTCACTGTGCAAAACACATTTAGTCTGTCAATAAGTCATCAAAGTCTTAACAATTAAAGCATTGCCAAAGTCTCCTCTTAGCTGTGAACCCTTGTAAAAATAAAAATAGAAAATTAAACACTTCCAACATACAATAGCTCAGAATAAATATTCCTATTCTAAGATGGATGAATAAGGGAATACATAGACACCAAATTAAAGTAAGTCCAAAACCCAGTAGGACAAACATTGTATCTGATAGCTCCATGTCTGGCACTTAGAGCAGGTTGTGGTGAAATGTTATCTCCAAGGGGCTTGGGTTGCCCTCCGCCTCGATTGCCTTGCTGGGTGCAGCCCACTTAGCCTCACTCTTTGGCTGGCTTCACTCACTCCCTGTAGCTTTCCTCAGAGCCATTTGTAAAATCTCCAACTTCCTGGGGTCTCCACTGTGCCTTTGTCTTCACTCTCACAGCTTCAAGTACCATCCCGTCCCTTCTCCTGGCAGGGACGTGACCCTGTCATACATTTTGCCTGGTCTTCCAGGCCTTCTTGTGAAATCCGAGTGGAAGCCTCTGTCACCCTATAAGTCTTGCATTCTGCATGCTTGTAAGAGCAGCACATGGCAGGTGATACCAGAGTCAGCCACCATCTTGAGCAGTAGCTGTGCCTCCCTGGACCATAGCTGCAGCAGCTTGTGAGTGCTTGGGTGGCTGGACTTGGGGATACATTCCCTTAGGTGGTCTTGAAGGGCAGAGATTCCCTGGGACTCTCTTCTCAAATGAAAATTTATTTATTTTTGCATCCTTGAGCTTGGTGGTCTTGCTGATTTCTGAGATGCTCTAAAGGCATCTTTCTTCTTGTCCCCATACTATATACTTGGCTTATTTTAATGCTAATCTTTCTGGCAACCATGCTGTCCTTTGCCCCAGGCTTTGCAGGTACTTCCCTTCTGGTGAAACTACAGACTTCTCAAATCATTCACTCAGCTCTGCCATTTGCTCATGATTCTCACTGCAGGGCTGACTAAAAGCAATCAACAGCCCCATATCAGCCTGAATTTTGGGCTGCCTTAAAATTTCCTTTGCTATCTTTTTCCTTTGCTTAGTTTTTTTTTTTTTTTTTTTATGCATTTAGTACAGTATCTACAGGATCTTGCTACATAGATCGGACTTGTAGTGATTATCCTGTTTTCAGCCTTCCAAGCACTGGAATTACAGGCACACACCACCACACCCAGTCTCAATCACCATTTCAGTGCACCCCAGGGTTGGGGCTAGTATGCCAAGCCAGGGATTGAACCCAAGCCGCTTGCACTCTTGCCTAAGCAGGAGCTTTGATCTGCTGAGCTATCTGGCTGGCCCTTCATTTACCATCTTAATTAGTCCATTAAGCTTAATCTTGTTCTCAAAAGTCTCAGGAATGGACAAAAGATCAACAAATATTCTGCTAGGGTTTAACACCTATGGCCTCTGGTCCAAATGCCAACAGAGTCTTTGTTCTTAAGTGAATCCCTCTGAGCCTGGTCTTTGCTGTCCATATTCTTATCAGCATTCCAGTTTTTTGAGCTCTGACCAATAATGGCATATCAAACACTGTCTATAGCAGTCTAGGGATATATCTCAAAATACCTGTCACCCACATTTTAAAGAAGGAGAGGTTTATCCTGGCTTACAGTTTCAGTGGGTTCAGTCCTGTCTGTCAGGCAGAAAGGATGTGGTGGAAGAAAGCTGTTCACCACCATAATGGCCAAGTGGCAGAGGGTAAAGGGAGGAGTCAGTGACAAGAATAAACTCTTCCAAGTCATGATCCCAGTGATACCACTCCTTCTGACCAAGCTCCATCTCGAAACACAAAACCTTTCAGGGGCATTTTAGATCTAAACCACAACACAAGATTTACAGGTGTGCATCAGTGTGTCTAGCTTTTCTCCACTTTGTGGAGAAAGAGTGAGGAGAGTTCCCAGGCTCTGTGTACCTGAGAAAATGCAACAAGAAACTTCTCTTTGGATTTTTCTTGGCCTCTATACAGCAATTCTTCCTTGAAGGGTGGGACAGTACCTTCTGGAGTGAGGGTCTAGACTACCTGTGGAGGGCAGGTCAAAGAATCTCCTTATGACCACACAGAAAGGCAAGGGGGATGTTGAGTAATCTTTATAGGTTTTGTGACTGTCTTTGGGGAAGAGGGACTCCAATTTTCATGACCCATTTCGGGGAGAAGGAGTCTGGTTGCTATGGCCTGCCTTAATGGGGAGGAAGCAGCCAGAAAGGTGCTTCCAGTGTCTTTCCATGCAAAGTCCTCAACAAGCCAAGATGTTGAAGTGTAGGATGTCACTCTCTGAGCCCCATCAATAGCGAAAGTACACAAATGATTCAAGAAACGTTTTTATTTTCAGTGCTGGGGATGAAACTCAGGTCCTGGGGCATGTGAGGCAAATGCTCCCTAAATACACCCCCAGTCCAATGACTCTGAAACTCAACAAATGATGCAGTTATTGATATGTCAGTATCTCTTCATTTATGAGAGTTAGCAAGAATTGTGCCAGACTCAGATAATGAAGAAGCTGCACAAATCAAGCATAGATCATTGTCTTGCTGAGCCCTTCCACCCAAATTAGAACCAAGGGAACATTTGCCAAATATTTCAAGTACAGATGAGTCAGAAACGTTATAACAGATCATTGATCTGCTTTGGAGCAGGTGTCTAGCTCTTGTGACATTGAAAATCAGAGGGAGACAACTGCTTTCAGGGAAAATGAAACCCAGGACCTTGGTGACAATCAAGCATAGTGAAACAACAAGGACAGCCTTTCTGATGAGCTAGGGAGCAAAGTCATGTAAGGGCCCAAGATGCATGTGGTCATCTTAGGAAAAGCAAGCTTATTTTGCATAAACAAATGTTAGTTTAAATAAAGATTTCATGTTAAGGGAAAGAGCAGAATTATAGGCTCATGTGGTTTCTTTAAGAAAGGCTCAACAACAACAGGTTCAGAATGATTGTAAGAAAAGCCCCACAGTAAATACAAAACTGTGTTTGTTTCCTTTGTAAATCCTCTTTCCTGTCTGTGTTTGATAGAGTGGAATGGAATCAGGTCCATGACCTGTGAGGGTGCTGTGAGGTCAACCATGTAGGGGTGCCTCCCCCACTGCCTCAGTTTCCCCCTTTTCAACCCTAAGGATGATCACCTGCTGGACTTAGAAAGACATAGTGGCCTATGAAGGTCATGTAGCCAGTATCCAGCCTGGTTTCAAGTTCTTTGTTTTCTGTCAGCCACAGTGGAATCAGTGTTTCCAAGAAGGAAAGACCAACACTCACACTGAACACACTTGGGGCATCACATGGGGCAGCTCCCACCATCTGGGTTTGAGTCTTGTGCCCCTCCTGGCCTTGGAGTATGGCCTGGGGAAGTTTAGCAGATGCCCTGGGAAGTCAAAGAAGGTACATATTTATCTGATTCATCTTCACATCTCTGACACTCAGTAAGTGCTCAATTATTACATGAGGTGGGCTGGTGAATTATCTCCAAGACTTCCTTTTCAAGAGACTAATTAAAAATAGATGAGTGTTGTTCAAAAGAAATAGAATGTGGGCTGCAGGTATAATTTTAGAGACCACATTGAGACAAGTAAAAAAAAATATGTAAATTTAATCATATGTTTTATGTGACTCAGTATACCAAAGATACAATCCCTGCCATATATGATACAGTCAGGAGGTAGTCTGTGTCCTTTTTCTGTGCTAGGTTGGTAAGATCCTGTGTATTGGGACTTGTATATGGCTGATTTCCAATGTTAGGCAGCGTTAGGGTACAACAAGCAGACCTGGGACGCAGGGATCACTATTTAGGACGGGTGGTTTGTGGCATTGTGTTTGTGAGCAAGAGGATGCCAGTGTGACTGCAGCCAGAATGGGGGGTGAGCTGGGCTTGACAGGGGGAAGATGAGGAACCCCACCCCTGGGGAGGGGAGGAAAGCAGGGAAAGGGGGCTCCGCCTGCTGGCGGCCCTGGGAGGGCAGAGCTGTGCTCAGCGTAACACCTGAGCAGGTGTCCACATGCCGACTGATGACCAGCGGCTTGCAAGGACAGAGTGGCACCATGCTAAGGGGCCCGGGGGGGTACCCACCCTTCACTGCATCCCATGCCTGGCTGGCTGGGGCTCCTCACTTGGGCCTCAGTCCTCAGGCCTCACTGGTCCCCTCTGCATTCTAGAGACTGACACTGCTGCTGACTTGAGCGGTGTCAGAACCACTGAAGGAATAAATTGCTCTCATGAGATTTATGCAAAAATAACACAACAAGGCATGGCCACTAACTCCTTGGAACAATGTTCCTTTTTTGCAGTACTGGACATTGAGCTCAGGGCCTTCGCACTGAGCTATAACACCAATCCTTTTAAATGTTTTTAAATATTAAGACAGTCACGCTAAGTTGTTGTGTTACCCAGGCTGGCACTGAACTCCTGATCTTCCTGTCACAGCTTCCCAATACAATGCTTTTGAGCAAACTACATACAAAACCTTTCAGAGTGCTGGACACACCAAAGCAGAGTTGCCCAAGCCAGGTTCACAGTGCTGGTTCCCTCTGAGAGCTTCAAAGGAAGCTTCCCCACCTTTTCTAGTGGCTAAAACTGTTTGCCATACTCCATTGCTTGAAGCTTCCTCCCCAGGTTCTGCCTTCACATGGCTTTCTGAGCTGTGTGCATTTCCATGTCCTTACCTCTTCCTTAGGAAGTCATGGAACTAAGTAAGGGTCACCCACATCCAGGGTGACCTCATCTCAGCTAGTCACAGCTGTGAACATGTTAGCTCCAAATAAAGTCACGCTGTGATTCTGGGGGCTCCATTCACCCAGCATGGGTTTTGAGGGTTTTTTTTTACCTTTCCAGCTGCTCCCCATAGTAGCTCACAGGCATCCCCCCCCAGTACGTGCCTTGCCTGGTTAATCCCATCCTGATGTTTGCTTCCCCAATTATCAGGGCTAAAGTGGTGTGGTTTGAGAAGCTGGGGATCATTCTTACGTGGGGACAGGAAGACCAGATGGGTGGTGGCCAGTGGCAGCAGTAGCACCTTCAGGGCTGTCCCTGGCTGCTTGCATCAGCCAGCAAACAGGAGGAGGCCAGGCTGATCCCGGGTCTGATCTGGTTAACAAAGAAGGGAGCCTCTGTGATGAGCAGCTCTGGAGGGGGTGGGCTGGGCTGAGGAAGCTGAGCTCAAGGAATAGACAGGGCCCACAGGGAGATGTCCAGGCTCAGAAATGACAACAGGAGCCTGCCTTGACCCTCACCAATTGTCCTCCACCACAAGGGTTAGCGTAGAGATGTGGTTCCCTGATCTGGAGAGGAGGAGAGAAGTGGTGAGGGCCATGGGGCATGGCCCAGGGTAAAGGCTGAGCTGGCAGGGGTCAGGAGGAGACTTTCCTGTGAGCCCCATATCCTGGGGGGGATTGGGACAATGAAAGAAGGCTGGAAGAGGAGTCTCCACCTTTATGCCCCCACCTAGATGGAGAGCGGGCCACAGCCTGAGCATGCAGCACTTTCTCCGGGTTCATTCCCAGAGCTGTGTGAAGAGCTCCTGAAGGACTGCAGGGCTGACCTGGTCCAGAGGGTCAGACCTGCTCCAGGGCAGGGTGAGGGTGGGGGTCCAGGGAATGAAAGGGTCTGGGCCTAAATCCTTGGCCAGTTTTAAAGAAACCCATGGTGTAGCTGACTCCTACCCATTAGGCTTTTTATGCAATTAAATTTGCCTAAGTCTGATGTCACCCACCTTTGTGGTAGGTCTCTCTCTGATCAGGGCCTGGCCTCCCGTGCGTGTGTGTGTGTGTGTGTGTGTGTGTGTGTGTGTGTGTGTGTGTATGTATTCCTAGACTGGGAAGTAGGTGGTTCATTCCTTTCTTCAGGGCTCCTAAAGACCTGTGTGGGCTTCCTGGGAGGACTCCAGGGGCCAGGAAGCGTTGCTTCAGTGGGCCAAGGGTACATGGGATGCAGGGGCTACTTCACAACCTTCACGACTCTCTCTCTTTCTCTGAACTTGGGCATGGGCTGGGCATCCACCCTGGGAGTCAGCATGGCTCTGGCCTTGCAAGCAGGAGGGACAGGCAGGGAACAGAGTTTAGGTAACACTAAGTGACATCCTAGGCCTCCCAGTTCTGCTGCCTAGCCCCCCCCCCCCAACCACACACACACAGGACAGGCTTGGAATGTGTTTTGGTGGGGTGATTTTGCAGAATAGTCTTGTAGGTACCCTTCTGGCTTGCAGAGCCCTCTTGTCTCTTGGTCCTTCCTTTCTGGGTGCTACATTCAAGAACCAGCTGGGCCCTGTGCCTGGACAATGGAGAGAGAGGGAGACCCCAGCCTATCAAGGTTTCATTGTTAGTGTCTACCTTGTGTGGGGATACAGTGTTTGTATCATGCTGCAGGAATGAATGGGAGGAAGCCACTTCGAACTTTCTCTGGGGCTGGAAGAGTTGCGTAGGTATCTGATTTGGCCAGATGGTCTTACAACCCCCCGACCCCAACAACAAGAACCTACTGCTGGAGATATTGTTACCCACAAAGCAAATTGTAGGATGTCCTGTAGAACAGGTGAGGGGACTGGGAGGACAGGGCCCCCACGGAGGTCTGGTGACAAGGCTGGGGCCACACCTAGGAAAGCAGTGCCTTAGGGTAGCAGCCTGGGCTTTGGCGTCAAACTCTCAAGTGCACATTTCTGTTTCCATGCTTTCAGCCATATGCTGCTGGCCAGACAGATGAGCCAGATGGACCTCCAGGGCCACCTCTGCGGAATTCAGTGATGCATCCTCAAAGGACTGTTGAAAGGATACCTGTGAGCTGGGCGTGATGACTTGTAATTCCAGCACTCTGGGAGGCTGAGGCAGGAGAATCACTTGGGTAATTTAGCAACATATTAGGACCTTGTCCCTTAAAAAGGAGGAGGAAGAGGAGGAGGAGGAAGAAGAGGAGGAGGGGGCTAGGGGCTAAGGGTATAGCTTAATATGAATCCTCTGTGTTCAATCACCAGGAGAGAGTGAGAGAGAGAGAGAGACCAAGAGACAGAGAAAGAGAGAGACAGAGACAGAGAGAGAGACACACACCCACAGAGATACAGAGGGACACACACACACAGACAGAAAGAGGCAGAGACAGACAGAGACAGAGACAGAGAAACAGACAGAGAGAGCAAGACATAGAAAGGGACAGACAGAAAAAGGTAGAGAGAGACAGAGGCAGAGAGAGAGTGATAGACAGAGAGACAGAGACAGAGACAGAAAATGTATGCAGTATAGAATGAAAGGAATAAGCAGCATTCAGTCATCACGACTATTATGTTTTCAGCCCAGACAGCACTAGGAACAGCAAGTGGGCCCTCTAAAGCTTGGCTCTGGGTGGAGTGGAGTGCCTGGCCTTCACTGGGCCACTCCCAGCAGAAGGCACAGGTGCAACGCTTGTCAGGCACCTTCCTCTGCAGGATAGCCTCTCCCAGTCTGTGTGGCTATTTCCTGTCTTGTAGCTGCGGAGGTGTGGAGCTGGGCCTCGTGGTCATGAGAAGTGGCCACAAGACAGGAGCTGGGCTGGGGCCTGGGATAACAGCAAGGGAGCTGGAAACTCAAGGCCATGGGCCTGTCTACCAGTGGGGTCATGGTGAGAGGCAACATGACTTGGAATGCATGAAGTAGGGTGGCAGGCGAGAGGACATCTTGGAGCAGGAACCCCAGCTGGGGAAAGGCAGTCAGAGTTACCAGGAATAAGCGGGTAGGCTCCTCCAGGAGGAGAAGCAGGCAGAGAACTGCCTCAAACCACCTTGGGACATCTGATTATCCCCCAGTTCTGGTGAGCAGGGCCAGCACCTGCTCTCCTCTTGCTCAAATTTGCTGTCAGTTTATTTTTACTGGTCTTGATTCCCAGTCAAGAAGAGCTGAGAGAGTTTTCACATCTGTGCCCTTCCTTCCTGACCAGCACACAGCCCAGACAGACCACAGCTTCCTGTCTTTCTTCATGCAGATGAGGCCGAGAATGAGTGTGGCCACCTGACCATGCAAGCTCTGACCCAGGCACACCTGGTCTTAGTGGGGTGCAGCTTTGGCTGCCAAGGGCAATGCAGCTTCCTGGGATTTTCTTTCAGAAAGACCCCCTTGCTAGGGACGGTGCTGTTTGGAGCGGGCACCCATTAGTCAGGAAGACGGCTGTGTCAGAGTCCTTCTGAGCCACTAACTGCAGAGCCAAAGGCTGCGCCAACCCAGGAGGCAGGGTCCAGGTTTCTCTTTTCATCTCTCTGGTGACTCTTCCAACGCTCATTTTCCCCTTGGCCTAGTCCGCTTTCTTGGGGACCAGGGTGTGAGACATTCGCTAGGTTGGGGAAGCTGCATTGTTTCAAACACAATAGTGATCCAGAAATAGACCCAGTCACGGGATTTATTTCTGACAAAATATTTCATATTTATAAAAAGTTGTCTCATTATAACTTGAACCATTCCTCCTCCAGCGGCTGATGGGGCTGGGTGCCACCAAGACCCCTCTCACACACACCTCCGGGGCTCTGACAGCCTGAGCTTGGTACCATGGCATCCAGTTGCTCTCCTTTCTACTTTTCTTACATAAGTGTGCTTTATCCACCCTTGATGATGTTACAGAACACAGACCAAACATGGGAAGAAATGGCACCAAGGAGCTTAAGGTGGCAGCTTACTACACTGGCGGGCTTCCAACTGGGATCTCTCCCAAATAGCCAGAGCCTGAAGGGAGAGCAAGGGGGAGGTGCAGAGGCAGATTTAAGACTGGAGGGCTGGGACATCGGGGGTTGCTCAAGGAGTTTAAACATTCAGGTTATAAGGCCATCAGTTATACCCAGGCATAAAGACAGGGGTTACACAAAAGAAGAGATGTTCTGTTATTAGACCTGCTGGACACGACCGCCTGCTTCCAGGGGCATTTGTGGCAGGCCTTTAGTTAAAATTTTAATTCTCCCTCTGGTACCTTTTTCTGAGGTTTTATTCCTTTACTCAGGATGAGGTTGCTGAGTCCAGGCGACAGTGCCTGTGTGGGTGTGGTCAATGGACAGCAGGACACTTCCCTTCTCCCATTCATCAGTCACCAAGCACTTGTTCCTGTGTGCCCGTGCAGGGAGTCGGCGTCCACAGATGGGCCACTCACCCAGCCCCCAGGGGTGCTTATAGGGCACCAGCAGTACAGGCTGTAACACCTGATGAGTCCAGCTCCACTGTGCTCTGCCACTACCACGCAGGACAGATTGGTGCACAGGATGTCCCCAAACAATGCTGTGGAGCAGGGCCATGGTCTCCCTCTTTCTGGAGTGTGTAGCTTTCCTTCCACCCTGCCCAGGACAGTGCACGGCACCAGCATGGCAGCAGTGAGGCTCAGCTGTTCCTCAGAGTCTCCCGGGGATCACTGGAACCCCAGCTGTTGGGCCCGAGCCATCTGATGGCTCTCAGCAGCCTGGTGCAGGACCTAGGCCCCTACGGGTTTGTTGACATTGAACTCAGGGAACATGGTTGTCCCCCCCTAGGTGAGCTGCACACTGAGTATTTTCCAACACATAGCTTCTCTCTCTTTTTTAAGCTTCTTTTAACTACTTTTTTTTTTTTTTTTAAAGAAGAAAACAACTCCTACCAAATGGGGCTATAGCTAGTAAAGGCAGGAGCAGCAGGTCAGGGGCATTAACAAAGCCTCTTTTGCAGTGTGGTTAATTGCAGCTGGCAGAATACCTGTGTTAAACCACATCCTCGTCTTTGGATGTGATGGGCTTATCCCCTAATGCCCATGGCCCCACAGACTTTCCCCCATTGTAACAGCACTGCAGCTCCTCACAGCCCTCCCTCTTTCTCTTAGCAGAGATAACAAAGCGACTCTGACCTAAGTATTGAAGCACGAGCGGCTAAACACACTGGTACTGGGCAATTGAGAATAAATCAGTTGTAGTCTTGGGTACAGGGTTCTCTAGTGTAGAAGGACTAGTCAGAGCGTGTCAGGCAAAGTAGGGAAGCATGTCCCAGGCTGAGACGGGTGCATGTTAGAATTTGCGGGAGAGCAGCTGTTGTGAAGGACGGGGGCAGGGATGGGGATGGTTGAAGTGCTCACTTGCAGCCTGACTACACAGAGCCTCATATGCCCCCAAGTCTGACTTTTAATGCAGGTATGAGAACTGCCATTTCTGCGTTGACAGTTATAATTATGCTGGCATATTCTGTTCTCTGCATGGGGCTTTTCCACATCAGTGGTGTGCTTAATTTTTCCAGCAGCTCTGCAAGATGGGGCTTGCTCTATTTTTATAGATAAGGAAACTAAGGCTCAGGGAGACTAGAGGACACCCCACTTTGGAAAGAGCAGTCTTTTTAGCTCCAAATCCGGAACCTCGGGTCTGCAGGCAGCCTGGTGGAAAGGAGTCACTCCTAGTCGGGGTGAGCTTCGGGACGCCGTGTCTACTCGCTGCTAACTCCCTGGGGTGCACACACAGCCTGCTCCTGCTGTCTGGAGCAGACCACTGAGAGTCTCATTCATGTATCTGTCTCCTTTTTCTGTCATTGTGCATTTTTTGACTGGAAAAGACAGACCATTTTCTTCTCACATTGCCCCACCCTAAGTACTCAATAAACGGGCTCCCCTTGCCTATCTCTATATAAGGATACCACAGCAGGTCGTGCAGCATCACAGATGGCTCTGAAGAAGCAGCAAAAGAAAAAGCTGAGAAAGCTGTGTTCTAAGTCAGCTGGGGAACTGCGGGGACAGGATGGCACCAGAACCGTAATTACCACTGCAAGTGAAGGAGCATTTGCTCATCTCCTCACACGAGGTGGCTACACTTTACATTCCCTTAACTCTGGCTGTGTCTCCAAGAGCCTCATGTACTCCTAGGTGGGGTTCTGGAAGGTAGCCAGATCACGGTGGTACTGGATCAGCTCAGTGACTGACCGGCTTAGCATAGCTCTGGGTGTAGAGTATAGTCTCAGAAGAGGGAAGATCTTCCTTGGGTGTGGTGGCGCCAACCAATAGGCTTGAAGCCTGGATGGAATAAAAAGGGAAAGAAGGAAGTTCCCTGCGTTCTGCCTGCCATGCCATGAGCTGTTCCTTCTCTGCCATGCCTTGAAACTAGACTGTGAGCTGAAAGCTCTACAAAGTGTGAGCTAAACAAACTTCCATCCTTTAACTCGTGGATATTGGGCATTTGTTCCAGCAAGAAAATAACTAATAAATAGTGCATAAGGGTTCCAATCTTTCCACAGCCTTGCTGATATTTATTTTCAGTTTTTAAAAGATACCTGATTAAACAGCCAGAGCATGTCTCACTGCGAATTATACTTGCTGAGTCTCTTGTTTATCTTTTCCTGTGCTTATTGGGCTACTTATATCTCTTCTTTAGAGAAGTATTTATTTAGGTTCTTGATCTACTTTTTGAGATTTCAGATTTGACTTGTAGAATTTCCTTATATGTCCTAAACATTAATTTCTTATCAGATATTTGATTGGGAAGTACTTTTCCCATTCTGTGAGTGGCCTTCTGTCTTTATTTCAAGGTACTAGGGGCTGAACTTAGTGCCTTTGTGCTGAGCTATATCCCCAGCCCTTTTTTTTTATTTCAAGACAGGGTCTTGCTAAGTCAGTAAATTGCCCAGGCTGGGCTGGAACTTGTGATCCTTCTGCCTCAGCTTCTCGACTGCTGGGATTACAGGTATGCACCCCTGCACCTGACCATTGGCATTCTCTTAATAGAGTTCTTTGATGCACCAACGTTTTGTATTTTGATTGTTACATGAACTATTTCTTCTTTTGTCACCTGTGCTTTTGGAATCATATCCAAGAAGTCATTGGCAAATGTCATGACACAACCTCCCTAGAGTCTATTTAAAAAAAAAAAAACTTTATTTGGTACACAAAAAATCAGAAAAAATTCATATACTATACAACTGACCATAATAATGGGAACAATCTTGTGTAACACCATTTACAATGTGACTGCCCTCTATTATCAGTACTTTCTGGTTTACAAAGCTATGTTTATATCCATGCCCTTATTTGATTTTCACAATAAACTATGTCCGTTGGAATAGCACAGCCCTTCACAGGACTGGGCAGAAGGGGAGGGTGTGTCACTAGGCAGGATACTAGGCCCACAGGGCTTTCAACAGTCTAATACAGGGCAATCTGCTCACCTCGGAGAGGTTCCTGCTATCTAGCCTTGGGGCTCTCCATTCTTCTCTGGGCAGCCTGATCTGTATCATGTGCCTCTACCTGGCATTTCCACCTCTGACTTTGATTGCAAATTGATGCCATCTTTGCCCCAGTGGCGGTTTCTCAAGGACAGGCAGAGCTTTCTTGGGGGGGCTTGGCAAAACAGCATGACCCATGGGGACTACTGTAAAGTACAGAACCAGAAACACCTGACAGGTCATCTGGCCTGATTCTGGCATCAGGATGAAGAAAGGGAGTTATGTGGGGGTGGCACAAAGCCCCAAACTCAGTGGAGTCTGGCCTTGGTTCCAGTCCTAGTGAATCCCTCCTTAAACCTTTCCACCTTTCAGAAGAACAAAGATAGGTGGCAGAAACGTGCTCCTGCCTGAGTCTTCTGGGCCCCTGTTCTGAGCTGTCATAGTGAATCCTGATCACCCACCATCCTGCAGCATTTCAGCACACAAGAAACCCAGCTTCCAGGCAGTGGTGTTCTACTGGTTATATGGTTAACATGAAGGTGGCAGACTCCAGCCCAGGTCCTGCAGGCAGACAGTGGCTCCTGTCTCCAATGGTCCCTGTGACCCTCTTTCTTCAATGCTGGGGATTCCAAGTGAGGACTCCGTGAAGGCCACCAAAAATAAAAACACCATGGAAAGAGCCAGGTAAGCATGAGCAACGTCTGCCCTTTTCTTGAAGTCAGTGACCTTAACAGCTTGTCACAGCTCAGAGATGAGAGCCACTGAGGTTAGGTAGTCTTGGGACAAAGTGGAGCCAGCTGAATAGTGCTGGCTGATATAGGAGATGGGACGGGCGGGTGGTAAAACTGGCTGGGGGAAGTGAGAGGGACTTGTGAAGTACAAGATCCCAGGCTTATGCCAGGACCCAGCATACAGGACTTCTCCAGAGCTTCCAGCAGACATGGAGGGCATAAAAAGGAGCAGCCATCATGGAAAGCTACTGTTACGGGTTAGTTTGTATGGTAGCTTGCACCCATGTTTCTCTTTATATAATATATAAATCTTTCATTTATTTGGTACAGGGTCTCACTACACAGCTCAGACTCATAGTGATCCTCCTGACTTGGCCTTGCTCTGGGATTGCAGGGGTGAGCCACCACACCCACGGTTCTAGGACTGACATTGCAAGCGGTAGCAGGGATCGAACCCAGGTCCCTGTGCTTGCCAGGCAGGTGCTTAGACCTCTGAGCTGTCTCCCCAGCCTGAGGTATGTATTTTTGCTTATTTGTTTGTTTTTGTGTACCAGGGACTGAGCTTAGGATCTTGGGCTTGCCAGACAAGCACTTATTCTACTGAGCTATCTCCTCAACTCTGAGGCATGTATTTTTATATCTGCTTTTATCCCCTCCCCCTGATGGCCCAATTTGCCCTGCAGAGCTGGTTTCTCTCATACTCACTTATCCCTCACTTTTCAAATAAAGGTTATGGCACCATTAGTGCCTTATGTCATCCAATTCTTTGTTCAAAGCAAGACCCTGGAATACTTTTGACTGGTGGGTGAGTCATTTCTAAAGAAACCACCCTAAAACAGATGGCTGAGGCAGCAGGCCACAGTCCAGGCTCTGCCTAGGGGAAGGAATTCCCTGGCCTCCCGATGCAGCCCAGCCCACTCATTTTGATTTTGACTGGCTTGTGTAGTTTCAATCTCTGTTAAGATTTAAGATGACAGTCACTTGACACTATTACTAAGAATTTTAGGGTTTTTTGTTTTTTTTTTTTTTAAATTG
>PVKA01016729.1:0-47304 GCA_004027165.1 Ctenomys sociabilis | reverse complement strand
AAGAGAAGAGAAGAGAAGAGAAGAGAAGAGAAGAGAAGAGAAGAGAAGAGAAGAGAAGAGAAGAGAAGAGAAGAGAAGAGAAGAGAAGAGAAGAGAAGAGAAGAGAAGAGGAAAGGCAACAGAATTTGCTATAGGATTATTAGAAAATTGGAAAATTCTAGTTTAACTCCCAAATTTATAGTTTTAACACTCAGGTGGATAATAGTGCCTCTTAATGAGCTACAGAAGACTCAGAAAGAAGCAAGCTAGGGGTGGGATCCATTAAGACAGATCAAGCTTGCGGTGCTCATTAGACATTGAAAAAGCAATGTCGAGGATATGGCCTGATGCAAATCTAGAGCTCTGGCATTCAAAGAAGAAGTTGAAGTTGGAGGCACCAATTTGGAATCTTTGTTACACATAGTAAGAAACAAAATGAGATTTTAAAAGTTTGGATGAAGAAAGGAAGATAGAGAGGTGACCTCAGGAACAAGGTCCAGGAAAGAAAAAGCTCCTAGGTGTCTAGTAAGATACGAAGAAAGGCCCTAGGGAAAGTGCTGCAAGACACGAGAGCCCACTGAGGTAGCACATGGCTCTGAGGCCAGCTACCCTGGAGGCCAAGGCACTAGGAGGGTGAAGTTGAGGCCTGCCTGTCTCAAAATGAAATGTCCAAAGGGCTGACAGTGTAGCTCAGGGGCAGGGCAGGGTTCGATCCCCAGTAAAAAGGAAAATGAAGGGGAAAGAGAAGAGAAAGAAAAAGGGCAGGGATCAGAAGGGAAGGAGTATCAGAAGAGGATGAAGGGCCGGTGAGATAGCTCAGTGGTCTAAAGCATCTGCTTAGGTAAGCACAGGGGACTAAAGTTCTATCAGCATGGGCAGGCTGAGCTAGGAAAAAAAAGAAGAAGAAGAAAGAAGGAGGGAGAAAGAAAGGGGAGAAGAAGGAGAAGGAAAGAAAGATGGATAGATAGATGATGAGCTGAATGCTGCTGTGAGGTAGAGAAAAACAAAGATGAGACACTGTTCAGATTCCACAGTGTGAATAAGAGTTAGAATCCAAAGTGGAGGGGTTTGAAGGGAAAACTAAAGATTGGGGAAGGGCATCAACATGATGATCAAAAAGAAAGTCTGGGGCAGGGGAGATGGCTCAGTAGAATAAGCACTTCCCTGGCAAGCGCAAGGGCCTGAGTTCAGTCCCTGGTTCTGCAAAAAAAGAAAAGAAAAATGAAAGAAAGTCTGGAGAAGTTGTATTGCAAAAGAGAAGGAAATGGGCAGTAGCTGAGGAGACACATGAGCTAGGAGGGTTTCTGTGAATATCAGAGTCCCCAGGACACACACTACCCTATCTGGAGAACCCACTAGGCACACAGCACTTGAAGGCACAGAGCCTTCCTCTCTTGGCTTCCTTCTTCCTATTCCACATGTTCCTGAAGAGGGTGAAAGGGGCCGGGTAAATAGCTCAGTTGAATAAACGCTTGCCTGGCAAGCACAGGGTCCTGAGTTCAATCCCCCATATTGCAAAAAAAAAAAAAGGGTGAAAAGATTTATTTTGCCTGGGGTTGGGGGGGTGGGGCTGGCACTAAGGACTGAACCCAGGACCCTCATCCTGAGCTATATCCCCATATTATTTTTAATGTTCTGCTTTGAGATAGGTTCTAAGTTGCTAAATTGCTTGTGATGAGCTCAAAGTTGTAATCCTCGTGCCCCAGCCTCCCAGAGTGCTAGAATCACAAGTGCGTACCACCAGACCCGGCATATTCCACTATCTTTAATGCAGCTAAGGATTGGTTACTTATGTAGTTATCAGTGGGAAGAAAACCCACTGCTATCTGATTATCAACAGACAACTAATAGTCCTTGATGTCAATGAGTCTCTAGGGAGCCTCCTTTGTAAAATTTGTATTTATGTATCAAAAGTCCTGTACAACATGGGACAGTAAATCCTTTTAACAATGAACTTCATGGGTCTTTCCTATAACCCTGAGCATAGGAAGCCCGAGCACGGCTCAGTATCTATGCTGTGGGCGCCAAGACAGCCCATACCTCTGAAGGCTTGCGGCCATGGATGATGGCCAGACTCTGTAATCAGGTGTCTGTGCAGAGTCCAAGAGGTTAATGGTGAAGAACTCTATTTTATCTGTAGCCAGGGAAGTGGGCTCAGGGTTGTTAACACCAGGCAAACACATAGCAAAGCACTTCCCAAGAAAGACTCAGAGAGATAAGCCCCAGAGATGCACACCTGTTGGAAAGCTGACCCTTTCCCCTGGATTTTTTTCCTGCTTTCCTAACCGCTGCTTTTATTTGCCTGCATGAGTCATTCTTTGTCCTTCTGCCTTACTTATCTGAGCTAACAATACTCAAAGCAAAGCAAAAATGAGAAAGTTTGTTTTCTTCTGAAACATATTAGAGGGCAATGGGATCTTCATCAATGGCAAACATTAGGGCTGGGGATGTGGCTCGGTGAGGAGCTCTGGCCCAGCGTATGTGAGGCCCTTGGTTCCATCCCCAAGCAGCACAAGAGTAAAAGAGGGCAATGGCGACAGCCAAGAAAGAAAGATGCTCAGATTTCCCAACTTTGAGGGTGATGATAACATTTGGTTTCTAGAAATTACACATAGAGGCATTTATTCAAAGGCCAGATTTCCCCTTGTTCTCATTTGGGGGTCTGGAATTTGCCTGGAGATAAAGCCACCAGAATAGCTATTCCCTTAGGATTTGCATATATTTAGTATGCTATCCCAAACAGCCGGAACCATCATGTGCTCAAAGTAAAAAGACACTTCAAGATGAAAAACAGAAAATTGTGCCTCTCTTCCAAGCTAAAAAAAAAAAAAAAAAGAGCTCAAATTCCAGGTAAGCCTTCCAAGTTTTCACATAGATTTTACCCAGGAAGCCATGCCCAGGGCCCCTGCATTAAGTCATGTTCCTTCTCCGGCCTTCTTAACATTCTAATGAGCAGACAAGTTCTTGTTACTACCAGCAACCCATCAACATTGCCCCTCCACCCTTGCACATGCAAGGATGAGAAACTCAATCTTCCTGCTTCTGCAACATAAAAGGCAGCCTGGCCCTGCGGTGCCAAGGAGTCTAGGGTGTCCCAAGGAGGGACTTAGATCACAGGCCACCTAGGCCTCCCCTGGGAGTTGCCTGCTGACAGCAGGCAGGGAAAACACCTTTGAGGTTGGGTGCTTCTGTGTGAATTCTTGTTAAACTGTCTTCTGAACTGCAAGACCTTCAGGTCTCTAGCCAGCATGAACAGCACAGATTCTGCACCAAGTATCAAAGCTGCAGGGAGGAGAGAATGGAACGAAATTCACAAAGTGAGCAGCAACCGACCCAGAAACACAATGCGGTACACAAAGTGAGCAGGAAACACTACTAGGGCTCGCTAGATTCTCTGGACTCTCTGCAGTTTATTTTTATCAGCCTAAAAAATATCTGACTTCTTTAGGAGAATTAAATTGTTCACTAAAGTCACAGAGGAAAAGTTTGGGATTCTTCCCATTTTTATAAATGGGTGGGGAGGGATCTTTTTTAACACACAAAACTAAGAACATGTGTAAGTAAAGGAGAGAGCAAGTGTCTATTAGCGTGAGTCTCCTGGAAGAGGTAAAGGATGAAGAGAAGAGCCATATGTCCTTCCAGGGAGGGCAGGCCAGAGAGATAAGCCAGTGTGGGCCACAGGTCATGTGCATCAAACTCATCTGTGATATTTGTGAAACTACAGATTCCTGGCCTGGCCTTTCCATGTCTAGAGTCTGATTTGGTGCTCTGGGTGGGTCCTGGGAACCTGCAGGTTTTGCTCACTCCCCTGGTGACTATAATTCGGCACCCTGGACTTAGAGACCCTTAGCACAGAGGACAGGAAGCACTGCTGCTATGACGAGCCATCCCTTTCATGCTTTTGGTCCCAGACAGACCAAGGTTATTTCACAGCCCCTATAAAGGGTTAAAGGTTAAATTATTCAAAATGTGAGGCCAGGACAACTGGGTATCTACACTGATAGATAAAAACTTCATTTGTGAACACACTACACATAAGATAGATTCTAGGTGAATGAAAATGCTAAATGTGAAAAATCACCAGTCTGGGGCTGAGGAGATAGCTTGGCAGTCTAAGCACCTGCCTGGCAAGTGCAAGGACATGGGTTCAATCCCCATACTATATTCCATGCCAGCCCTGGAATCCCAGGTGTGCCAAGTCACCCACCAAAATCAGGTGTGGTGGCACATGCCTGTAATTCCAGTGCTGGGGAGGCTGAGACAGGAGGATCACTGCGAATCTGAGCTGCATTGCAAGACCCTGTGCCAAATAAAGATTTTTAAAAAAAGAAATAAAAATCACCATCTGTATCTTCAAAAGAAAAAAAAGTTATGTTAAGGAAGGGTCTTCCTTTTTTTTTTTTTTTTTTTTTTTTTTGGCAGAACCAGAGATTGAACTCAGACCCTTGTACTTGCCAGGGAAGCACTTATTCCACTGAGCCATCTCCCCAGCCTGGGGAGGATCTTTTGAACAAGCTCTGAAAAAGGCACAATGTATAAAAAATAATTTATTAATACAGCAACATGAAAAATTTTGAACTCTTTATAAGTGAAATTTCATTCTATGCCATTAGGTGAATAATCAAATGTAACAAGCCCTACAAAGCATATATGCAAACGATCCACTCACCTTTCAGTTAGTTTCTTCTGGAGGAAGAGAAGGACTTTACCTGGGATGTGATATGTCTTAAACCTAAGGATCTGAAGTAAACCTTGCAAAATGTGAACATATTTGTTAATTTGAGTTTTGAGTAAGCAACGTGCCTTGTACTATCTGTGTAGACTAAAAATTGTATATATAGTCAAAAGAAAAACTAAGAACAAAATCAAACACAAAGATATTATCAGGTTAGCAGCGTCTGGCACCACCCATTAATTGTCTAGCACCAGGGTCAGTTCCCTGGGTGGCCTTGGTCTGGCCTGGCTCTCCCTGTTTCCCCTGCCGCTCTCGCTAATGAGGCAGCACATGCTGAGAACGTGACATCTGAGAGAAGAGCCTCCTGGCATGGCCTCAGCCCTGCTCTAGTCTTCCCTTAGAGACAGGGTGTCCTCTGACGCGTCATGCCAGTAGGTCTTATTTCCCTAGTGTAGAAAAACTCAAGCCAGACTGCTCTCTGGGGCCCTGTCACTGCAGTGTAAGTGGGACAC
The DNA here is from genome assembly GCA_004027165.1 of Ctenomys sociabilis. Taxonomy (NCBI): domain Eukaryota; kingdom Metazoa; phylum Chordata; class Mammalia; order Rodentia; family Ctenomyidae; genus Ctenomys; species Ctenomys sociabilis. The sequence continues at coordinate 42,138 of PVKA01016729.1, read as the reverse complement.
ACAATTCGGACTTCATTGGCCGTCAGCAGCTTTTTGCCGAGCCTTGAGGGATAAGTTCCTCGTGATTCTAGGCTTCTGTGTGTTGTTGATGCTTGGCTGTAACTTCCTGCTCCATGGAACTGATGCAGGAGCCGCATGCCAGTCCGTCTCCCTGCGCCCGGGCAGGGTGGCATCAGGTACCCAGCGCACAGCGAAGCTGCTTCGCAAAGATACGGAGAGAAGCAGGGAGTTTCTCAGTCTTTTCAAGAAAGATAGCAAAGAACAAAAATAAGACTTCTGTAACAGCTAATTCCTTTTGAACTTAGTTAAATAAAATCTAGGTGTCTCCTTGTGGACAGAAGCCTGAGACGTGGACAACCACGTGGGAACAGTGATGTCTTGCATCCGATGATTTTAGCAGCTAGGAGACAAGGTGGTTATACTTTTCTTCACTAAATAAACTGGTCAAGAAAATAGCATCAAAGAAAAAGAGATAATACTTAGAAGAGTGAAATACAAGACATCAAGTCATCCTTTGAGACATCCTAAAGCAATATACTCGCTCAGGCCACCTGCTGTCAGAGGCTGAGGTCCAAACAGATCACATTCTCTGAGAATGCAGTGTGCATTCTCTTCCTTCGGGTCTACCCACAGCAAGTTTCTCTTGCAGTCATGGACTAAGGGCACAAGGGTCAATGTGAGCTCCTCTTTTTCTGGAAGTCTCTGGCAGACCACCTTCAACCTACCACCATGATTTCCAGTTCCAGAGGGTGAATTCTTGGCAGAAAGGATCTCTGTGAAGCAGTCTGCAGTTAAAAATCAGGTTTACTAAGCCAGGGTAAACTCATGCCTTGAGGATTTTCAATCTTTCTTCCTGGGCAACATTTTAGAAAGCCCTTTTGTTTGGAAAGCAGTCATCCACTCAATAAACATTTACTGGGAACCATCAATATGGTAGGCCTTAATTAATTTATTTTTTAATTTTTACTTATGTATTTAGTACAGGGTCTCACTTCATAGCTCAGACTCACAGTGACCCTACTGTTTTCAGACTCCCCAGTGCTGGGACTACAGACGTGGGCCACCACACCCTGTCTCGGTGGCCGGCTCAGGGCCAACCTCATGAATCCAACCTTGGTCCCCGTGATTGCCTAGGCAGGTGCTTAGTCCACTGAGCTATCTCACTGGACCAGGCCCTAATTGGGAAGTTGGAATAATAGTGAGGAACAAGAACATCAGTTCACTGTTTTCATGGAGCTTACATTCCAGGGAGGGGACTCAGTGGTAAGTAAACAAAACAATGAATTAGAAGGGTTCAGACAGTGATTTCAATAAAGCAGAGCTGTGATCACAGTGATCAATAGGAGCAGGACCCGCTTTGACATAGTAGTGGCACAGGTCTGTCCAAGAAAGTGACATGTAAGTGAAAATCAGAATAGTCAGTACATGGGCAGGTGGGGATGGAGGTAAGGACTGTGTGCGAAAACCCTGGGGAGGAAACAAGCTTGCAGAACTGGAAGATCGTAAGGCACACGCATGTGGCGGGAAGGCCTGGAAAACACAGGTGGTGGTGGATGAGGTCAGAGAAGTCAGCAGGAACCAGGTCAGCCAGGGCCTTGACCGAGGCTAAGGGCTGCTGTTACTCTAAGCGTATGGAAAGTCAGTCACTGTGCGGTTTGTAGCGACGGCAGGATAACCCACAATCTGTTCACAGGAGCTGTCGCCTGAGCCTGCCTCCAGTATGAGCCCTCAACAGGCTACTTGATCTCGTTCTCTGCAGCACTGAGCCCTTTTGAGGCTCGCAGTGCCCCAGGAGTCAGCCCCCGTCCAGCGAGCGCAAGGAAGAAGGCGGTCTGGATGCCGAAGCCCTGGCTTTGGTCCTGTCCCCAGGCAGCCCGGCGGAGGCCGACTCTTCTCTATGAGGGATGTATGGGGTCTGACACATTCAAGGGTCTCCCAAGGCCCGCAAACCCCCATTTCTTTGACTTCTTTGCATTATTTGAAGCCTCACAATGACCAGCAAAACTTTCTTTAGAAAAAGAGAGAAAAAAAGTAGGTCAGGCAGGGCTCGTCCGCCTGGTAGCGCACGGAGTGCTGAGCAAACTCCAAACGCAACCGCTCCCCTCGGAGGTCTCTATTGAGCAAGAGTGGTGATGTCAGATCTGAGGGCCTCCGAAGCAGTAGGATCTCTGAACCTGACCTCACCCGTGGTTTTCCTGGTAACTTTTTAAAACCATTACTTCCTGCAATGTGCTTTATTTATCCCACATGTTTATTTTCTATACAATCTATTCCAAAACAGAGCTCTGTGTGAGTTTCCAGGTCACCGTGTCCCATCGGGGCAAACTCAACGGATGTGGGATGAGCTGAAAGATAAAACTGGCCCTCACCGCCCTCGCTGGGCGCAGGCTGCCACCCCCTGCAGGAGTTCTCATTCCGGGCCAGTGAGAGACAGCAGCGTCTATCAGTCCTATTTGGGCCGTCAGTCCTCCTTCTCTAAAGGCTGCGCTGTGGGCAGGGCAGGCCCTCCCAACCCGCACACCCCCGGTGTCCAATGCTGACATGTTCAGCATGAGAGCAGAGGTCAAAGCAACGTCCAGAGATTCCTGAGAAGGTCGCTTAATTCCCTTTTTCTTCTGAGGGCACCAGCAATTTCCTCCCATTTAATTCATTCTCTGGGTCTCCTGGCATGGCCTGCAGTTGCCACGGTAACGGGGACCAGCAATGCCACTGAGGTTAGTGTACCCTGTGGCCCGCTGCCCATGAGCCTCCCGGCCCGGCCCGGGCAGCCCTGCCTGCACCCGGCAAGCACGCTGCCCACGCCCTTCCCCCAGCAGCCCAGCCACCACCAGCGCAGGACCAGGAGCCAGCTGAAGCGTCAGACAAGATTGATGCCCCTTGTTCTCTACGAGATCCCAGTAAATTAGAAAACCAAAAGCGCTCCCTAGAAAACCAAACCCCAAACCTTTGAACTCTGCTTTGCTAAAATTAAAATTGATCTTTCATGCTTCTGAAACCACAAGCAGACATTCGGTTTTGACTGTGGGCTGTTTTCTTTGCCCTCTTCCGGGCAGGAACTCATTCTTCAGCGTGGTGTTAGGGCCTCTAAGTCCTAGGAGACGGGCGCGCACGGGGGTGGTGGAGCAGCGAGGAAGACAGTGTGTGCAGAAACGCTAGTGTGAGTAAGCATGGCTAGGGGAACAACACGGCTGTGCTCTGCACTTCACTGCTGCTCATCTTGCATGATTCATTATTACTGCATTCTTCGCTTCTAGAGCACCTGGCACACAGTAGGTCATCAATATAGATTTGTTAAATTAAAAAATAATGTTCTCTGACCTCATGCTGTATGCTAGACACTATAATAATTTATACATATCAATAAGCACTTGCCTGGCAGGCACAAGGTCCTGAGTTCAACCCCTGGTGCCACAAAAAAAAAAGATGGACGAGGATGCAGTGTAGTGTTTAGCCAGGGAAACAGCGCAGTAGAATTTCAACTTTTTTTTTTAATGGTACAGGTCTCAATACGCAGCTCAGATTCGTAGTGACTCTTCTGTTTTTGGCCTCCCCAGGTATGTGCCACCATGCCCAGACGTGGTACTGGCCCAACACACCTGGAGGTGGGGCTAGCGAGGCAGGTGGTCCCAGGAATGGAACCCCAGTCCCTGTGTTTGCCTAAGCAGTGCTTAGTTTGCTGAGCTATCTCACCAGTCCTATGTCAACTTTCATTGTAGGAGTATTGTAAAATCTTTAAAAGGTAGGGGTCTATACATGCCACACTGGCCCCGCCCCTGGGTATGCTGAGCTGGCCACCAAGACCAGGATTACATGCCTGTAATCCCAGCACTGGGGAAGCTGAAGACAGGAGGTTCACTATGAGTCCAAGCTGGGTAGTGAGATCCTGTATAAAACACATTTAAAAAAAAAAAAAAAGTAAAAGTAAGGGTTGGGGAGATAGCTCAGCCACTTAAGTGCCTGCCTCACAAGCGCAAGGTACTGAGTTTGATCCCAGGCACTGGAAAAAAAAAAATCTAAAAAAAGTAGGTACCTCTTATCACTTGAAAGGCACTCTCCTAAGAATTTTACTTATGTTAACACAACTGATCCTTATGGCAAACTTGTACCAAGTTGAATGGTAGGCCCCCCTAAAAAATACATCCAAATTCTCACCTCTGAAAACTATAAATGGGAACTTATTTGGAAGTTAAGGATTTTAGGAGGAAATTATTTTGGATTAGCCGAGCTCAGTCCTAAATCCAACAACAGGCATATTTGTAGGAGAGAACAGGAAAAGTTTATGTAAGATCATGGCAAAGAATGCATAGGCGCTGGCATAGCCAACGACTACCCAGAGCCACCAGAAGCTGGCAGAGGAAAGGGAGGATTCTCCCCAGAGCCATCGGAGGGAAAGCTGCTCCCACAATCTTGATTTTTGGACTCTGGCCCTCTCCAGCCCTCACAAAATAAAAAGACATTTTTTTTAACCCACCCATTCTTTTGCAGTAATTGGTCACAGCAGCCTTTGGAAACCAATGCAAATCCTAACAGTTTTCACAGAGAAGCTAAGCACCAAAGATGAAGCAACTCAGCCAAGTTCACAGATGCCTGGCAAGCAGAAGCTGAGTCTGGCTGCTTGCATGACCTACTACATGCATCCTGGGGTGCGGGTGGAGGTGCTGTGCACGTTAGGTGTTAGGATACAGCGAAAAGCCTAAGAGAGCATATCTTACAAAGCCTATGTAGAAACTGCGGTGATGTTCAGAGACGGGTAAATAATTTGCCTAAGGTCTATAACTGGTGGGCCTGGGATTTGAACTAGAACACATGATTCCAGATCCTGTCCTCTACTCACTGGGAGCCACTGGCTTGGATAGCCCTTGTGAAATCTAAGTAAAAGACAGTGAGGGAGTACAGTGGTCTGCAGCCACTGTCGCCTTCCCTCTGAGCAAGGTCTCTTGTCAGAGGGCTTGATTCAGACCGCATGGAGATGGTACAGAGATGGCACTGGAGCCGACCACGGTAGCCAGCTGTTCTACTGGGAGGCAGGGCAGAGCCTCTCTTCTGCCTCAGCTGCTATGGCCCCAAATCTGAGAACACCAGGCGAGCTGGTGGACTTCGACTCTGCCCCTACAGATTGAAGGCAAGCTAAGACATTTGACCCAACCCTGCCAGCACCGGGGGCAGATCTGCTTCTAAATTTTCCACAGAATAATCTGAATTCCACCTGGAGAACAAAATGACTTATTAAGTGAAACCAGATGTCATTCTCCAGGTCCAAGGGCAAAAGCTCTGAGTGGTGCATCTGCACTTTCAATGAGCAGGGACGCTGTGTCCAGGGACTTCCGACACTTAAAGACAAACACATTTAAGGGGATGAAGGTGCCAGATTGAGCTAGAAATGTGTTTTTAATTTTTTTCTTCCTTGGAGGAAAACAAAAAGTATGAATATATAGTTTATACTTATATATATTAGCTCAACCTAGATAAATGTAGTGTAATTTCCTTTTTTTGAATTTAATTTTAACTTGTTGAAGTATAAAAAAAAAAAAAAAAAGCCAAACAGAGAGTGAAGGGGATAAAAGAATGAAAAAATGAAGCCTGGACAAAAGGAGAGATAGATGAAAATAAGGAATTTATTCCATCCAAGAAGAGGGTAAAACAGGGCATGCAGCGGCAAGCGCACCGTAAGGGGAATGCAAGGGAGAACAGAAAGTCAAGACAGGCACTAAAGGAAAGCAAGATGGGTATTTTCACAGCGGTTCTCCAAATGACCCTCCATCTGGAGCTCGGGCACCCTCCCCTGGGCCCTGCTCCCGGGACTCTCTTATCAGTCTACTCAAGATGCAGGAGGCTATCCGTTTACAAGAAGAGAGGAAGCAGAGGAAGAGGAAAGAAAGCAGACAAATTGCTAAATGAGGACGCCAATTATCCAGCCCACCGTACTTCAAGCTGTCAGCGGGCTGCAGCTCCTCAGGCACCTTTAGGCAAAGTGGGACTCAGACCTGGCAGCCCTGCTGCCGTCCGGCCCCTCTGAGGAGCCAATCGAGACAGTCTTCCCCTCGCACGCTCGCATCGGCCGGCCAGCATCCTGCCTGAGATCTTTCCAACCCGCGGCCGGCACTGCGGGATCACTGGTCACTGGATCACAAAAGCAGATGAGGTCTCCAAATAAAGCTGCCCAGGAACCACTTTGGTTTCCTATTTGGACAACTGCAGGGTTTCTTTGGAGCCTTTGCTGACTTCTCTAACAGCATCAAGTGTAAAAAGCCAAGAGCAATAGATTTGCTTCAGTTAGGAAGCAGAGGAGGTTAGAGAGGGGAAAAGATATTTTACAGCCACCAAAGACCAGAACATGGAAAGCAACTCAGCACACAGTATCTTCATTTATGAAGAATTCTTTCACCTGAAATCCTCACGAACACTGGTGCAGAACACACTAAAGAGCACCTCATCTAGCCCCATGGGCTGGCACAGGCACCGCTGGACAACAGCAGCTCCGATAATTGGGTATGGGCAGTTGAGGGCAGAGAAAGGGCAGACAGGAGGAAGATCAAAATGAGTGGAAAGGAGTCCTGCTCATCACCGGCAGATTCCACTTTGCAAGCAGCATGAATTACAGAAAAGAACCGGGGCATAGAGCAAGTAGCAGCAGCCCAGTTTTGTACGACCTCTATCCTGAGTGAACAGCCAAACACACACCACAGGGGAGACCTCTGAGAGGTTTAAAATTTAGATATATTTTGTTTTCTTGATCCCTAAATATGGTTGGCAAAGAACCCCCAAGAAAAGGAAAATACTGCGTTTGTGATAAGATCGGCCGGGGGATGAAGGATGCTGAGCTGTCTGTGATTGCACAGCCCCGGGTCCCTCTGAAAGCAAACCCCCTCACTAGCCTCCCATGCCATCCTATAAACATCTCTGCTTCCCCACAGAGAGCAATGCCTGTCACTTGGAAAACACCGAGAACATCCAATATACCTGCCTTGCTCCACAAGTTAAAAATGATTGGCCCGGGGATAGTCTACAATAACGTGTCTCAGGGTGAGATCTGGGGCCACCTGCCTCAGTCAACAGGAACACGGTGACGATGGAGATTGTTGAGTCCAAGTTTCTTGGACTGGGGCTCAGGAATGTATTTTCAAAAACAGCTCTGTTGGAGATTGGCCTGCACTCGAAAGTTCCAAACCACTCTTCTGTCGCGTGCTGTGTGGAAGGTACTTACTCCTGTTCCTCCATCCATTCCAATCTTCACACGAAGCACCAGGTTCAACGCTAAAGGTGTCATGGCCCAGACTGGTTGGCCATGCCCCAAGTCAGGGCACAGCTCCTGCTTTTGCTCTTTCTATAAACTGCAGGGACCTGACCTGCCACGTGGTCCTAAGACAGTGCTGCTCCGTCTCTGTTCATGTTAGACCACTATGCTTCGTGTCAAAGAAAACACAGTGGCTCTAAATTACACTGATCCCAATACCTTCATTCAGGCAGCAAAGATGAAAACTTCAGCTGCATTTTGAACAGACACTGATAAGGGTTATCAGCGCCTCCCTGCCTGGAGAGGCAATTTCCTTCTCGCATTCCTGAGGTTTCCTAATTGGCTTCCCTTCTGTGACTTCCCAGTAAGCCTCCATTCAGCCCTTCCTCCTGCTCTCCTTTCCTCCTGTGTGAGCTCAACCTTTGCTCTCCTTTTCCAGGTTCATGGTTTCGTCTCCTGTTTCCTAACACTCCCCTTGATCTTTACCAACTCCCCCCTACTTCCCAATGATCATAACTTTCAAACAAGAATGAAACAAATTCCTTGTCCAGGTTTTGCTTGTACTTTATCTCTACCAAAAAAAAAAAAAAACAAGCAAAAAGGAACTCTAAGAATTTGATGTCAACCCTAACGCACGCTCTTGAATACAGGTTTCTTCCCAGACAACCACAGGGCCAGAAACAGCAGGTACCATGGGCGGATCCAGAGATAGCAGCAATGCTGTTTCTACTCAGCTGCCCCCGTTTAAACAGAATAAAATGGACCAGAAGGAAATCCTGCCTGATAACTATTAACAGATCCTACTGCTCAGTGAGAAACAACTGCCTTCCTGTTGGATGGGAAGTGCTGCGTGCATCAGTCAAGTTGCACAGTGAGTTCTCCATAGGAAAAGAAACTAGCAGCCCTGCAGCCCAGTGACATCTGTTTCTGAGCATTTGAATTTGGGGTAGAGCCTCCTATCACACCAGTTTTCATTTCTTTCTCTCACCTCCTCCCTTTCCTGCATCCCTCCTGCCCTTCCTTCCTCCTACACTTTTCACATTTCTTTTCAAACTGTGTTTAAGGGCTGTGTTCAGTGTGAGCCCATTCTACCCTGCCTTCAGAAGGAGATGTTGGACAGAGCAAATGAAGCAATGAATAGCAGAAGCTTGAAAGCCACAAGCATAGCACAGTAGTTTCCAATGGGTTTTCGCGTGCTTGAGCCAGGGCAGAAGATGAATATCAAAAAACAGAGTGGAAATCATTGAACCTCAATGCTGTTCGTTGTGGACCACATTACGTTGGCTTGAAATCTACTGAAAGATTATGTTGGCTCTGGGAACCATCAGTACTGGGGCCAGAGTGAGGTAGGCTGGAGAAATGCCTTCTTCCGAGAGATATTTTCTTTCTCTTTCTTTTCTTCCTCCCTCACTCCCACCTCCTACATTCCTCCTTTTAGGGTACTGGAGATTGAACCCAACTGAGCCGAAGCTTGGTTCCCACTCCAGCAGTGTGGGAGTAGCAGTAACAAGGGGAAGAACAAGGCCCTTACAGGCCTGCCTGCCATGGACCACTCCTCCTCTGTGATGCTCCTCTGCCAAGCCACCCTGCCTCCGAGCCAGCCCGTTACGGACTAAATCCTCTACAAGCTAGGAGCCGAAATAAACCTTTTCTTCATTTAAAAAAAAAAAAAAAAGCCTTTCCATCCTCGGCCTCAGACTTTACAACTGTCATGATGTCGATGCCCATGAAGAACCAGATCGCCATTTACGAACTCCTTTCTAAGGAGGGGATGATGGTGGCCAAGAAAGGCGTCCACATGCCCAAGCACCCAGAGCTGGCAGACAAGAACAGTGCCCAACCTTCACATCATGAAAGCCATGCAGTCTCTCAAGTTCCGAGGCTATGGGAAGGAACGGTTGGCCTGGAGACACTTCTAGTGGTATTTTACCAACCAGGGCATCCAGTATCTCCGTGACTACCTCCACTTGCCCACCCCCCGAGATTGTGCCTGCTACTCTGCACTGCAGCTGGCCCAAGACTAGCAGACCCCAGCCCAAAGGAGTGGAGGGCGAGCAGCCCATAAGGCGCGGGGAGGCCAGCAAGGATGCCTACAGATGCAGCGCCATGCCCGCCGGTGCCGAAGAGGGCCGAGGCCAGGGCCAGGTCAGCCACTGAGTTCCAGTTAGAGGTGGATTTGGCCGTGGGTGTGGTCAGCCAATGCAGTAAAGTTGGAGGACTTTATTCGCCACTGAATAAATGGGCAGCCAGGAAAAAAGAGGTGGGAGGAGCCTAAGGTGGGAGGAGCCTAAGGTGATAGGGTCATGTGACCTTGGATACACAAGTGATTGATATCGTTCTCTCGGGATGAGTTAGTTCTGCAGAGAACAGGGTGATGTAATTAAGCCACCCTGCAAGTCTGGTCCTTTCTGCAAATGCTTTTCCCTTTCCTCTTTGTCATGTGACATAGGTGAGCCCTTGCCAGGATGCCAGTATCATGCTCTTGAACCTCAAGAACTATGAGCTAAATAAACTTTTTTCTCAGGTATCCAGCCTCAAGTATTTTGTTATAGCATCACAGAAGGCACAGACAGAAAGGGCAACAACAGGCTCCCCCAGAACTCAAAACTTTGTGACAATAAACCAAGTTGCCTAAGAGAAGCCTACCCAAGACGACAGCAGATGAGAAAACTGACAATTATATGTCCTTCAGCATCATCTTGGAGAATGTACAAATACTATGGTTAGAAGTGATCACTGAAGAGATTTTATTAATAGTAAAATAATAATTCTGCTTAATTCAATGAGTAGAAAGATTTGTACTAATAGTGTTTGGACAGGATATCCTGTCTGCATCTATGGATAACCACTAAGAAGATAACAATGCACAATGTATTAGTTATTAAAACTATCCTATTAATCAGTTTTGAAACTGTCTCATTGCTATTTATTTCTCAATAAAATAAAAAATTAAATAAAATCTTCATATATACTAATATTTTTTCCATACTGGGGACTGAACCCAAGACCTTTATTTTTTAAATTCTGAGATAAGATCTTGCTAGGTTCAACCTTGAAATGACCCTGCCTCAGTCTCCCACAGTGCTGGAATTATAAGCATGTTTCACCATACCTGGCTGTACCTATTGAAAGACCAAATGAATGGAAAATACTGCCATTACCAATGGCCTCCACCCTGTCCCTTCAGCACCAAGCTCGCCAATCAGGATTTGCAGTCTGCCAGACATGGAATCGGTAAGAAATGGCCATGCACCCATTTTGTCACCTGTAGGGATAATAAGCACTACAGAATGCTTTGAACATTATAATAGTGACAGTGACAGGCTTATGAACTTAGCCCACAAATGAGTTGCAGAGCCAGTGTTCGGTATCACAGGACACCACGGATGTTAAAACAGTTTGCTAGTCTACCTCAGAAATGAAAATTCCTTAGTTTGACCAGAGATTACCCAGGAGATTGGCTTCTTCCAAATCCAAAAACAAAATATGGTCTGTGCTTGTTAGATCCCACCAATGGAGATTCCAACCTTAACCCAGGTGGAACAGAAAACCCCTCCCTCATCACACAAAGGAGTTGCCTGCCACAGGGGCATTTGCTACAAGACATGCAATGAGCCCATACAAGTAGATTTGGGTTTGCAGGGTCATACATCATTTTACTCTGTGCTACTGTAACAAAGCACTACAGGCTAATCCATAAGCAAAATAGAAACTTATTTCTCACACTTCTGAAAACAGAAGTTGAAGACCAAAGCACTAGCAGGTTTCGGGTCTGGTAAGGGTTTCTCTCTGCTGCAAAGGTAGTATCTTCTTGTCGCATCCTACAGAGCAAAGGCATCTTGTGCCCTTACTTGGCAGAAAGGATGGAGAGGGAAAACTCACTCCTTTAAGTCCTTTTATTAAGCACTAATCCTTTCATGAGAGCAGAACCCTCAGGGCCTAATCATCTCTTAATAGTGCTTCCTCTTACACTGTTGCACTAGGGGTTAAATTTCAACATAGGAATTTTGGAGAACACATTCAGACCAAAGTGCACACACACACACATACACATTCACATTGCTCCCACACAGCTACAAATACACGTAGTACATAACACATATAAGCAAAGATGTTGCCTACATCCTCCAGGGAAGAGAGAAGGCCAGCCTGGGGCTGGAAGGAAGCCTTTGTGTGTGTGTGGGGGGGGTACTTGAAACAACAGCCATCTAATCTACAGACTCCTCCATGCTTCGCTCACAGTGAGACACATCATTCAAAGTCGCATCTCCCAAAGCTCTGTGGACCATTCTGTAGGTATCAGCAGGGACCCAAGCCTTGGGGGAAAAACATTCTATTTATCAATTCTCTTTCTTTGCCCCTTCCCTGTGCAGTCAATTTATGGGACCCAGTTCACTGTCAAGTCAAAGTTTAAAACTAGTTTACCAAAGAGCACCGAGCACATCAGGAAGTCAGACTTCCTCCAAATGGGTAATGAATGAAACTAAATTCATGCACTTCCCAAGGAGCTGTGTGCAGGGACATTCTTCAGAGTGGTAGTGGCATAAAGGTGGAAATAACCACCATGCCCATCAAAAGGAACACAGCCTAGGGACATGGTGCCGTCAACCCAAGGAGCGTGGCAAAGGGCATAGGGTACATCTAGACAGACCATGTCTGCGGGGCATTCTATTGAGTGACAAAAGCAAGTGGCAGAATTCTTACCCTGGAATTTGTATCTTATAATTCCTCACCGAGAAACAAAATAATGTTGTATACATCTTGTATTTATTGGTCGATCAATACTAAATGGGAAGGCTAAGATACCCTGGAGAGTAACTGGGGACCCTGGGATTAGGGCCAGTGTCTAAAGACTTCAGTCTTAGTTGAAATTTTCTGCTTTGGACACCTGGCATGGTCACACAGGCTTGTGAGGCCAGCCCAGACAACTTAGCAATACCTTGTCTCAGTAAAAGTTTTTAAAAGTCTGATTTTATTTATAAGATCAATGTTTGTATGCCTCATTTATAAAATCAGAAAAATTCAAACATCAGATCTGTCTCTCCTAGCGATGGAACACCCCCAACCTGCGTAAAGTAAGTAAAACTCCTCAGCCCCAGGAACCTCAACTTCATTGCTGACATAATTTCTCCAATCATCATTCACTCACATAGCCAACAAATGCTTCCTCAGGGGCTGTCATGTGTGGGCCCTGTTTTGGAAGCGTTTCACTCAGCACAGAGCTGCTGTTTGTGGTTTCTTCATTCCCTGATCTTCCCCAGAACTCATCTCTTAGGCCCAAACTCTCTCCTGTCAGGGCCCTCAGACTCACAAGGTTTCCAGGATCTAACCCCTACCCCCGCCCTCCTGAGAAGTGATCCTTCCAGATGCTTGACTCTTCCCCAACAAATATTAACTCAAACATTCCCGTCTGCAGGGCTGAACTGAAGGGCGGTTGCTCCAGCCCCCACCCCCATCTGACTGGAGCATCCTGAAACCCACAGAGGTTAGGAACAAGGAAGAGTGCTTGCCACTACCTCCACCCCCACATCTCATATAGAAAAATACAGAGTGAAATACAACTCCCCAGCTGAAAACTGCTCCCCACCCCCTCGCTGGACACAGGCATGGATTACTGGTCTGAGGCTTGGAGCTACTGACCTTCCCACTACATATCCTGAACTGCTGCTCTGGCTGCCGCTGGACAGAGCGGAGGCGTCTGACACTAATGAGGTTTGGTTCTTGTCTCAGCTTTATGTCATTTGTGCCAGTGAACACTCTCCGGCCCAGGCTCAGCTTTACTCCTCCTTGCTGTCTTAAAAAGCTGCAAAGACTTTGCACATAAAGCCCAGTTTCTACTAACTTCCTTTCTTTGGTCTGCCTCACAATCCAAGGAATGTCAAAAAACCACCCAGTGGTGGGTGGTTTGGCAGGCAGCAGGTTTCTCCCAAGGAGAGAGAGAGTCTGTGGGGAAAGGGTTAAACATTAACACGCTTCCCTGGAAGGGCCTTTCTAGCCTGTTAATGGAACCCAAGAGCAAACCTTGGCAGGAATCGAGCATTAGCTCATGACAGGTGTAGGCTTCGTGCTGGCTGCTGCTGCATTTCCAGCAAAAATATTGGGGACATGGGGACCACTCAATGACACAGTAGGCTGGAACAGATTGCTTTGCAGAGATCTCTTCTGGCTGGAATAACTCCCTGTAACAACTTCCTCGACACCCTATCAGGATGGGCCGTTTCCAAGGTAATGGCTGACGCCTAGGGACATAATAGACATCAGCTGTGGCCTTCCAGAGACATAGTTGCCTGCTGCATTCTTCCAACACAGTGGTTCATCCACGTAGCAGCCTCTTCTGCCCTGTCTCCCAGGCGGCCTCCAGCTGTCCCCACCTCATAACAGTGTCCCCTTTTATTGTATGTGTAGGGTCAACCACTCCAATGTCTTTGGGAGCCCACTAGACAACATAAATGACCAAGGCCGGCTGGCCAATGACCAGGGCTGGCCGATGATGACCAGAATCCTTCCTGCCCAGGAGAGGCCACTTGCAGATTGATGGTTTGAACCTCAGGATGTTATTGTGTAACAAAGTTTTTTTGAAGCACTCTCTAGTTGAAATAAGTCCATAAAGAAGGTCCTGACAAACTGTCAGGATGGCCTGTGCTGGACTGAATCCTCTCTGCCAGGATTTATGTCTACAGAACCTCAGGATCTGACTTTATTTGGAAGTAGGGTTTTTGCAGACATAATCAGTTAAATGAAAATGAGGTCATACTGGATTGGGGTGGGCTCTAAACCTAGTGATGGGGCTGGAGAGATAGCTAGCAGTCTAAGCACCTGGCAAGCACAAGGACCCAAGTTCGATCCCTTGTACCACATGCCAAGCCAGCCCCAGAACCCCAGTGCTGGCCCGGAAACTAGGCATGGTGGTGTATGCCTATAATCCCAGCACCTGAGAGGCTGAGACAAGAGGATCACTACGAGTGTGAGCTGTGTAGTAAGACACTACCGAATACAGACAGACACACAATGAGGAGGGAACAGAGATGCAGATACGCAGAGGAGAAAACCACGTGGAAGCAGAGGTGGCGAGAGGCTAACAGCAAGCCAAGAAGTGCCCCAGACCGTTGGCCACTCCCACCTGACTGAAAACAGGATTTGGGGGCTTTCTTTTTATAGGTAGGCAGGAAGGTAGATAAAAGCAAAATCTCTCAATAGCCTTTCATGTGAATGACCAGAAAGGGCCCAAATATATTGTGGCTCTTTCGAACCCCTGGACACCATAGCCAGAGGGAGCTCCTGCAACCTCAAGTCACATGATGTCATCACCCCCCTGAAATCCCTTCAGGACGACCTACTACTCTTCTAACAATGACTAAAATTGTTACTATGGCTCATAAGGCCTGGTAGGTTCTGGTCACTGGCAGATTCCTCTAGTGCAACGATAGCAATCCTTTTAGATCTTTCAGTGATGACAAACAGCTGGCTCTGGCACGTGCACCCTAGGTTTGCCACCACTGCCCTGCTCCCTGTGTTCTCTTCAACCTCAGGACCTTTGCACCTGCTGGTGTCTCTTCCCAAATATTCTCACTCCCCCACATGCAGTGTTCACACCATGTCACATGTAACACACACACACACTCCTCTCTCTCTCTCACACTTGGTATTTATTGGGCTCTTAAAAATATTCATAAACTTTTCCTTTTTAATAATTGGAAGGAGGCTGACATACTGGCAGAGTATGGCTCCAGGGTTAAGAGCTGGGCTCTGAAGCCTAAACCCTGGCTTTGAGTCTACGTTATGCCCCGCACAATAATTCAAATAATCCTACAGTAATAAACCCAGCTTTGGGCAAGAGAGCCACCTCTTCACAATGCCAACTCTACTTTTTTGAAAGTTTTCATTTAAAACGCCAGATTTCCCACCGCACGGAGCCCCTTCACTTACAAACGCCTTGCTTGGATGCGTCTAAACTCCCAGCTTTACCCATTCTTAGTGACAATTCGAGACTCCGCTGCTTCCGCTCCTCAAAGGCATTAATGTCTGGAGACATTTTTGATTGTTAGCATCCCATGGAGGCCAAAGATGTAGGGCAGGATTGCTATGAATGGGCCGCTAGGGTGTAGAACGGGTGCTGCCGGCAGCCTTTGACACACAGGACAT
This sequence comes from Ctenomys sociabilis, assembly GCA_004027165.1. Lineage (NCBI taxonomy): Eukaryota > Metazoa > Chordata > Mammalia > Rodentia > Ctenomyidae > Ctenomys > Ctenomys sociabilis. The sequence continues at coordinate 26,762 of PVKA01016729.1, read as the reverse complement.
CATGATTACCTCTGCCCCGGCGAAGAATTACCCAGCCCCAAGTGACAACAGCACCAGGGCTGGGAATCCTTGTTCTAGACCAAGGATGGTAACTCCTAGGCCAAGGGTGCTGGGCTGACAGACATCGCACTACAGGTGCGAGCAGCTCAGCCTCTAGAGGTTGCAATTTGCCCTTCTTCCAAAACAGCCTTCAACAACGATCAGCGTGTTTGCAATTTTTGTAGGCCACAAAGTAATTTGCCCTGATCCAAACTAGATCTTTCATCTCTCCATCCAGGCCTTGGAGTACCCTGCCCTGGCCATTGTCATTTAGGAGAGACCACAGCATTTCAAGGAAGTGCAAGCCACTCAGTATACGGAGGACATTTGTGCTCAATCACTTCAATCTGCCCAACTGCAATGGCGATTTTCTGAGACCTGTTTATTGTTTCGGTATTTGGCTGCTCTAAAGTTATCTGTGACTGAAGTCTTAAATTTATTTGTACAGCAGAACAAGGTATATTTTTATTCTCACATCCCTTCCAAGTCTCCGAATTAAATTAGTGTGAACTTTCCAAAATAAATTCACCTTTGAGCTGAAACGAAGCATGGAAAGTTCCAGCCCAAAAGGATACCTTATTGGAAAGTGGAAGCAAATGAATGTGAGGTTAAGAGTGTGGATTTCTCTGTAGCTTCAGCACTGGTGGTTACAAAGGAGAGAATATTTGTTAATGTAAAAGATTCTCTAGCAGGGTTGATGTATGCAGTCCAGGACTGACTCTTTCTCCCTCTTCTTCAGACTCTAAGAAAAAAACAACTAGAAATAACCGGAATGGAAAAATGACATGTGGCTCTCATTCCCTACTATGTCACTGGTTAAAATGCAAGGAAAGAATGTTTTATCTGAATGAGAAAAGAGGAACAGTCCGTAATAGGAAGTCCTCTGCTTCTTTCATTCCATAAACACGACTTGTTGGACCATGACTGTGGTCTAGTAGCATTTGTCAACAACCCGAAGTTCACATTTTTATGTGGAGGGCCACCTTGGTTTTTTTATACAAAAAACTATTCCCGTAGCTCTCGGCAATGTGGAACATAGAGAAACAATAGGGTTTCCACAGCATCTTTCATCTGTTAATACTCAACATGGAGAAGTATTTTCCAATCACCTCCAACCCTAGAATGTTAAAAATCTAGATGATTCTGAGGCATGCACCTTTAAAAACTGTTCATCACGGCTGGCCAAGTAGCTCAGCAGATTGAAGGGTCTGCAAGCAGGTGCAGGGACCTGGAGGTTGATCCAGGGGCCTGCCTCGCTGGGTCCACCCCCAGGGCATGCTGAGATGGCGATTGAGACCAGGCATCGTGGTGCACCCCTGTAATTTCAGCTCTAGGGAGGCTGTAAACAGGAGGATCACGACACATTTGATCTAGTTGTGAGATCCTGAACACCCTGCAAAACCCTTCCCTAAAAATACATATAAATAAAATAAAAACAGTTCATCTATAGCCATCATTGTGATATGCCAACATAAGGGCCACATACTGTGTGTTAGTCAGCGCAGCACTGAAACTAGCACAGGGCTGGCCATGTAATTCAGTACTACAGTGCCTGCCTGGCATGAACGGAGGCCTGGGTTTGACTCCCAGCCCTGAGACAAATTGTTATTTTCAAACAGTTTTCAGCGGCAACAGAGCGCTTCCTGTCCACACACTCCAGGGCCGAATGTGATCATATAAGACACTCCGATAGAACAGGGGCTCCAGAAGCACAGCCTCCCAGTATCCTTTGTTTCCTACTGGCTATGTGGATAAACACAGGGGAAAAACAGCTTTGGAATGCTGTCTTAGCCGGGCGTGGTGGCGCATGCCTGTAATCCCAGCACTCGGGAGGCTGAGGCAGGAGGATTGTTGTGAGTTCGAGACCAGCCTGAGCTACCAAGTGAGCTTAAGGCCAGCCTGAACTGCATAGTGAGACCCTGTCTCAAAAAGACAAAAAAAAAAAAAAAAAAAAAAAAAAAAAGTTGTGGAATGCTGTCTTCTTTTAATGAATTGAACTGGCATAATTTAGAGCTTGTCATTATTTAGGTAGAAGAGCAGGTGTGTACTTCTATATTAATTGTCAAAACTCACAGAAATAATGATTACTGTGAAATACAATCTGGGGGAAAGTTGACTTATATTTACTTCCCCTGATTCTGTATTATTGGCATTTTTTTTTTTTTGCCCCCAAAGGCAGTTTTTACTTTAAAAAAAATGCCTTGTAAAACTTCCAGTTTCGTCTCATGGGGCCAAATTCCGTCTTCCTTTTTCTTCACTCTTAATTTGATTAAATAAACACACACGAATGCAGAGCTGTTCAAATGGAGGTACACTATCAAGTCATGAAAAGCTCTCTGCATTTCTCACCAGGGTTTTCCCGGATGTAATCTCTATGTCTAGGCCTGTAGTCGCTGTTTCCCACTAATGGCCAGGCCTCGTTCTAGTGTCTTGGAGGGCAAGGAGCAATCCTGTCCTCCCTCCACTACCCAAGACAGTCTTCCGAATGCTTTACATCGAAGAAATCCCATTTCTAGAAGGAAGGGAGTTTGGCCACCATTGGCCAGTACCTGGTACACACTCACGAAATTATAACACGCATAACCTAAAGGCTATGATATGAGTATATGGGATAATGCTAAGTTTTTAACAAAAACATTTAGTTAAAGCCACAGAGCCTTTAATTTCTGCTTGGAATGGGAAAACATCTTCAAAAAGTTTTTCATCAGAAAATGGTCTCCCCAAATGCATATTATTTCCAGAAAAATAATCCTCACTTCCAGTCTCTAATCCTGAAAAAGAAAAACATATGACAGGAGCAGTTAGATGACAAGGACTTCTGGGACATTAGCTCCCTAAAATATCCTTAGCATTCCTTTTTGAAAAGCATGGGGGTAATTGAAGCAGCTGAAATTGTAGCCTTTTCCTGGCCAGTTCTGAAAACTAATATTCCAGAGGCTCTGTGTCTTATCTTACAGTTCACATTTTCAGAGGGGCCAAATACAGAAAGTGCATTTGGATTGGCACATAAAGGTTTGAACTATTTTACTTTAGAGAAAAAATTGAGCAATCTTGGAAGAACTCCATATTCTTCTTTTAAAAAAAAAAATAGTAAGTTGCTCTTGAAAACTAGTTAGGACTTTGAGCAGGAAGGAAGGGTTTGGAACAGTTGTCCCTGAGTGAGTCAGGAGAATGTTAATCACTGTCCTTTTCTCTTTTACTTAGAGATTAGCTCACGTCCTAGGGCTCTGCTAAAGGAAACTGCATCTGCTTCACTTGGGAGACCACCGTGAGGGATATTTCTGTAACAGTGGTAATGTGTCAGCCAGGCCTAAAAGACACTGAAGTCTGGAAACTTATCCCACGGCATCAAAGGCCCATGGGGTCAGCAGTGGGCTAACTGGACATTTGAGAAAGCCATCTATTTCTTGACTAAAGCTCCGCAGGAAAAAGTATGACTTAACAAAACAGAGCAAAACTGAAATTTCCATATACATGGGCATCTGCAACTTTAGCCAGAGATATTGCTTAAGATATTCTTAGGCAAAGAATATCTGCATAGATCATGTTAGGTTAAAAATATTACATTGGGTGCAATGACTTCTACATATCATTAGGGGAAGGAGAGCAAAAAATTTAAAAAATAGGTGATATATAATTCCATTTTAATAAAATGATTCTTCCAAACCAGGTAAGCGTCCCCCCCCCCCGCAAGATGACTGTGAGCACATAATTAGGGGTGGAAGGATATATGAGTTGCTACTATTCATAACAGAGAAAAGGTTAGAAAAGATGCGAGAAAGATTTAAGAAAAATTGTTACTGGATATAAAAACATGCGTGGTACTCCATTATGGAAAATTAAGACTAAAATTATGTCCTTTTTTATGTTACAAATGTGCAAAAGCTGAATGTATATGGAGACAACTGAAAGGGGACACACATGGGTTACTTTCAGGATGAAACCAGGGATAATTCTGTTAAAGCAATTGCAAAGCGCATCTTAGAAATACGGAACACGATAGCTTCTTTCTCTACAGTAAAAGCCCTCTAACCCTGCACTCATTAGCTCTGCTGCAGCAAGGCGGGAAGAAGGTACACCTTAGCGAAGACGGGCAGCGACTGACGGGGCTGGAGCAGCTGCGACCGACCTCAGTGCATCCCCGCCATGCGCACGACAGGACCCCGAGAGGGGCATTTCCCCTACTCAGCCCATTTCCTCAGGTCCCTGGGACCTCCCAAAGAGCCAGAGCAGAGATGAAGAGCTCAGGTTGGCCTAACTAGGTGAACACGAGTCCGCTCCAGCGGGTACCTGTCAACAGGTCGCCGACACGACAGTGCTGCTGGTCAATATGGCAGCAAGATGCGTGCATTTGGTGGTGGGTAGGAAACAAATCAGAAAAAAATAATAATAATAATAAGGAAATAAAATATTAAAAAATGTAAATGTGACGGAAATTATAAACAGCCTAAAGCTCTCTCCCTTTGGGAACAGCTGTGTCTGCTAATCCCTCGAGGAGTCCTCCCTGCGATCTCCCTTCCTTCCTTCCTCCGTCTCTCTCTAATAGCTCCCTTGTTCCTGCTGGACAAAACTAGCCCTTTGTGGCTGCTCTCAGAACAACATTAAAAACAGGAATAGGGAAATTGTAAACAGGAGGCTTCTGGCCTACAGGCGAAGACACACACAGGCCTCTGAGGCCTACTTCATGCTAAGCAAAGAAACAGACCTTTGTTGCTGAAGGGATTAGGACTGCAGGATCTCCGAGCACTGCTGAGGCTTTCAGCTGGCCTGAAGCAGCGGCTTTGTAAAGAGACACCTCCATTAGAGGTCTGCGAGCGGAAATCATTCGTGCTCTTTATACAATCCGGGTAATGTGATAGTGTTGCACTGTTGAGCGCCTCTGCTGAGGCGGGTCCTATCTCCTTGAATGGTAAATTCTTCAGCAGCTAAATAGATGGTGGTATAATTACCTTCGCAGGGCTTTTTTCATGGGGCAGGGGATATCTTCTATCTTTAACCCTTGGGGGGAGTCATGTTTAAAAGATCATCCAGAGGCAGAGGTGGGGGTGGGGTGGGCCAGTCTCTTCCCAAGTTGGTTCAGAAAGTGTCCTTGGTTTTCTAGTGCTGGAGAAGTATTGCCCCAGAAGTGGTACACTCTAGGCATTATCCCGATAGATAGTCAATGACCACTTTGTCCCTGCATTCGTCCTATGATGAGTGTTCCTATAACTGCCTTCTTCTGTGCCCTCGGCCTGGAATCTGCCCCAGTCTGCCTTCCTGTCCACCCCAGCCGGCCGGCCCGACTCGCCCCCTCCATCGCTGGCAGTGTCCATCTTCCGAGGTCTGCAGGGCTCTGTACATCTCTGTCCCTTGCTCCTCCACACATTTTGAGAATTCCTGCGTCTACCGACCCCAGTCGCTGCACTTTCCCACCACCTAGCCTTTAATGGTGCCTAGGCAAAGGGTGTGCTCGGTTGGGTGGATCTGCCTTAAGATCAGTCTTTTGGGCGGCTGGGAAGAGTATCTCCTCCACCTGAACATTGCAGGTGGTGGAGATCATCTTATTTATACACATTTTAAATAAGTAAATAAATAATCATCAGTGAAACTTCTAGGGCAGCCACAGTTCTCAAGACACCAAGCAAAATATACTATGGCCAAGTAGGGAAGAAAAAGGAATCCCTCTTAGTTTAGGAAGGGAGTGATGGCCACTCCCACAAAGGTCCCAGGGCTTTCTGAGGAAGTTGGGGGTTCCGCTCCTGTGTCCACTCTCTCCTAGGTTGGGGAAGAGTCAGCAGCAGGACGGAAATGCTCTTCAGGTTTACATTTGAAGTCTGCCGACCTAAATGTTAATTATACTGTCAGTTGGCGTAGGCTTCCTGAGTCTCTGAACTGCAGAGGGGAGAAACGCTTCGTGATAATGAAGCGACCCTTTCTCCTGGCACCATCAGATGGATGCTGAAAAATTCCTTCCGCCACAAAACGTGGCTTCCGATAGACGTGGGGTCTTGCGGTAATTTCACTTGGAAGGGGTCCAGGTTCCTAGGACAGAACGGCAAATACGATGTGGGCTATACAGAGGCTACTCTTACCTACCTAGGGCCTGCTCAGCCAGACCCTGAAGGGGAAAAAGAGTCCATAAGCCTATTTGGGACACCTAAGAAATTTTAAATATAGATTACATATTAGATAATATCATATTGATATTAAGTTAGAGAACAATAATGGCATTATTAGGAGAACATCCTTAGTCTTAACACACACATGCTGAACTATATATGGGCAAGGAGCCCTGATATCTGTAAGTTATTTTCAAACAGTTAAGAAAAAGATTGGTGCGTACATGGGAGGAGAAAATAGAGCACAATGTCAATGAGCAAATGTACACGAGAGCATTCGCTGCAGCCAAAGCCTTCACACTGAAGGACGACCCCAGTCCTTTTTTTTTTGGTGGTACTGGGGATTGAACTCAAGCTCTTGCGCTTGCCAGGCAAGTGCTTATTCTACTGAGCCATCTCCCCAGCCCAAGCCCCAGTCCTTTCCAACTTTTTTTTATTTTGAGACAGGATCTCGCTAAGCTTGGAGTTGCCAAGCTAGGCTTGAATTTTTTTTATCCTTCTGCCTCAGCCTCCAGGGCTAAGCTTACGAGCATGCTAGTTTCACAATTATTTATGTTTGAAATTTTTCAAAGTGAAACTTTTGATAAGTAACTCTGAATACACACGCACACATTTCAAACTGCTTCCCTTTTTAATCTCCACTCCCTGAATCACCCTGGCATAGAATTGGCGCTTGGAGTTTTCATCAAATGAATGAAAGAGTTAAACAGCATCGTTTATTTGTTACTGCAAGGAGATCTCCCTACAGGGAGCATGCGGTTTGTGTTAAGGAGAAATGATTCAGCAGCCCAGGGAGGGGGCCTCGGTATGGAAGCCTCTCTATGTTCAGCCAAGGTGCTGGCACTCTGTCCTGTGGGCACTGGGAGCCCTGAGCAGGACGGGACGCAGTCAGATTAGCACTGAGAAGGACCACCCTGGCAGCCAGGTGTCACATGGAGTGACAAGGCACAGGCCTGGAGGCAGGAAGCAAGAGTACCGGCCAGGGTGGCCCCAGTCACCTGAAATCTAAAGCTCTGCCTCCGACTGGCTGGTTCTATCGAGAGGCTCATTAGCCCAAGTGGCTAGATGCGCTGAGATGCCACAGGCAGCAGAGATGGCTGATTCGGTGGCTCAGTGATGCCCTTCGGGGCCCAGGTTCCATCCCTTCCTCTCTGCACGCCACTGCTCTCTGCGGTTGGCTCTGCCTGCTGGCTGCCCGTCCTCCTCTTCAGAAGATAGCTACAGCAGTTCCTAGAGCAACACCTGCACAGAACTGACCACCTTGTCTGTGTGCCACAGCCCTAGCAAGGAGACATTTCCAGGAGCTTCCCAGTTAACTTCTCCTCTCATTGCACTGACCACCTCCCCATTATAAAACCAACCATCGTCAAGGGAATAAGATTACATGCTTGGCTCAAAACAATAAGCTGTGTACATCAGGAGAATAAACGGCGATGAACCACCACACGAAACTCTTGCAAGGCAGTTACTGGTCCAGGCAAAAAGTCGCTAGAAGTCTAAGCTAGGATAAAGTTTAGGGATGGAAGAGAGAAAACAGCGTGAAGACTTATTTAGAAAATAAAGTTAGGAGACTTTGGATGTGAATGGCAAAGGTGGAGGATGAGGAAAAGGAAGAGAAAGACAGCTTCCTCCATATTCCTAGGTTGGATGAGTGGACAGAAGACATCACCAAGTGATATAAAGGACACAGGAGCGGGGAGCAGGAGGGGGAAGGTGCAAGTGCAGAGCTTGTGCACATCAGCATACAGGTACTGAGCGGTCAGTGGAATACAGGAGGCAATCCATACTATTAATGGCTTAGACCTAAAATAGCCTCGAGTCTCAGATGTTCAGAAGAGGGGCTTTAGGAAGGTGAACGGATCCTAAGGGGCTTTGACTTCAACAATAGATTCATCTATTTATGAGATCATAATTAGATGGCATTATTGAGAAGGAAAAGAAACTGAGTGGTCGGGGCCTAGTTGAAGGGAGAGGCTCATAGCATGTGATCTTAGGGACCATATCAAGCCCCCGACCCTTCTTCTCTGCCTTCTTCTCTGATCTCTGTTTCCTGGCTGTCAGAAAACGAGCAGTTTTACTCCACCACATGCTTCTTCCATGCTTGGGCCCTCAGACAAGGAGCCATCCTGCGTAGACTGCTGTCAGCCAAATTACATCATTCCTCTTTGACATTAATTTATGTCACATTATTTATATAGTGACAGCAAGCTCACCAATGTAATGCATTACGCCAGACATGATTCTCAGAGCGGCACTGGTCCACAAAGACATTTTAAAGTTTGAACCAGTATTTAATCTCTCAGAAATTCCAAGTAGGAATATGTATTTGTGGCTGGAAAAACAATGGAAATGCTGGTCCTGGATTCCTGTGCCTGCTGGAGCAGTCACCCCACTCCCAACACTCTTGCATGTTTTTCGCTAAAACCCCGTCATTCTCTGCCGTGCCGTGCTTCCGGTCTCCGTGCCGTGCTTCCGGTCTCCGTGCCGTGCTTCCGGTCTCCGTGCCGTGCTTCCGGTCTCCGTGCCGTGCTTCCGGTCTCCTCCACCGGCTTTGCCGGCCTGGCCCCTGGAGGTATTCCCATCTGGCATGCCTGCCCAGAACGTTGGGAGAAGAGGTCAGAGCTGCCTATGCAGTGTGGTGAGTTTAAGAATAGGCAACTTGGCACACCCAGCTGAACTGAATCAATGTGGTGCCGGGTGTGGAAGGCCCAGCTGAGGATTATTGCCAACAGCATGAAAGGAGAACTGGAGGGGGCTGGCAAGATGGCTCAGTGGAACAAGCGCTTCCCTGGCAAGCTCAAGAGCCTGAGTTCAATCCCCAGTTCCACAAAAAAGAGAGAGAGAGAGAGAGAGAGAGAGAGAGAGAGAGAGAGAGAGAGAGAACTGGAGAGGAAGATGGTGTACTGTTGATTCTCCCGGAGAAGCTTGTCAAGCTGGCTTTCCTGATATGAACTCAGCTGTTCTCATTGGCAGGGGAGCTTGGATCCTCAGGTCCTTGTTGCCACTAAGGATAGTTGTGACTCTTCCAAGGAGCTCTGCTCTTTACCTTGAGTGTCGCTTCCAGCTCCCTCAGCCTGCTGGCACAGAGCTTTCATCCCAGTGGCCCAATAGCTTTCATCCCTGGCCTTTGGACCTTCCCACTACAAAATCCTTGATACTTTCATGAGACACTGACAGGGGCTCTAGGCTTCCAGCCGGACTTGTGAAGGACACTGCTGCGGGCTCCAGGTCTTCAGATGGACTCTTGTAGGACATTGCCATGGGATCCAGCTGGATTCTATGGGTCTTTAATGTGTAGACAGATCTCTTGTGCTCTTCTGCATTTGATTTTTTGGGTGAATATTATAAAATAATCTTATAAATTATATGTCTTGTATTAAATCTATTCCCTTGCAATCCCTGTTTCCAATATATAGGAAGTCATCCTTCAGCACTTAGGAGGCAGCTGGATACCTGACCGTGGACACCATCGCTCGGAGCAGGTAGGACTGGAAGGTGCCCTTAGAGCCATCAGTGTCTACAAATGGCGGACAGAAGCAGAGAAGTTAAGAGTGTCAAGAGCTACAGAGGAGCGGCAACACCCTTTCAGCCAGATGCAGCCCAGAGTCCAAGGAGAGAAGGATCCAAAAGAGATGGGGGTGGGGGGCTACTGGGGATCCCAGGGAGCCAAATGGGTTGAGCAGAAGACAAGAGTGAAGTGGTCACAGCACACATACACCCTACTTGAAAGGGAGAAGAGAGAGTGAATGGAGGATGTGGAGTACAGAGATGGTTCCACCTAAGAGAGGTCTGGATAGAGCCTTTCCTGGAGGTAAAAAAGCAGATAGCAAGAGGGATGCTGCAGAATGGCATCATGGAGGGATGAACAACAGAACCAGCTAAGGGCAGGGGTGCAAGAGAGCCAGGCCCAAGGCACTGCATGGACCACAAGCACAGGGAGGAGGTATCCAGCCTCCTGTGCTGCCATACAGGAAGGAGCAATATATCTACCAGCAAATGAATGTGTTCAGAAATGTTGATGGCCATCAACCACCTGTGACATTGGGAAGAGAGGTGGAATTAGTAACCTCTCAAAGGGATGCTCCAGGGTACCCTGCCTTTTCCCTTTGGTAGGAAGGCTGGGCAGGGAAGGGACACCAGGAAGATCACCCACAGCTGACTGACAATGGCAGTGGTGGATGTCAGAGAAACCCCTGGAGGCTCATCTTCAAAATCTTGGAGATCCAGGTCTTGGCCCCAGAGGAAATAAATGAACATGTATGTTGTGGATGGTCATTTTGCCACGGCAGCTGCTCTGAGCATGGAGGGCAGGCAGTGAGGGCAGCACACACAGGCTAAAGAGTTGCAGACCACACCTGAGTGCATCCCCCATACTGCTCACCCCAGAAGTGCCACCAGGCACGGATAGGACAGACAGTACACGCAGATCCACTGTTTCAATCGGCTCAGAGGCCAGCGGCGGCACTAAAGCTACCACGTGTGGCCTGTCCTAACACTCACCCATCAGGGCTGTTGCCTGAAGGCTTAAAGCAGAGCTGCTGTTGGTGTCTCCTTTATCCAAGGCCTCTGTCATGGGGGAGGCCAGCCAAAGCAACTTTCAGGGTGATTTTTTTTGTTTCGTATTGGTTTGCTTTGGTTTTAGGACCTAAGAGAACCTGTACTGTAACATCCTGTACCTCAATGGTGTCTCAAATTTTCTGATCAAGGAGATTATGGGGCCACCAAGGAAAGTGTATAATGCGCCTAAGGAGAGTCACCTAGAGAGAAAACATTCTCTTAGGCTTTCAGAGAGAACAAATTGGTCAAGCAATGGCCATGACTCATCCACATGGCTGACACTGACAAAGGATCTGCAAACTGAGGTACAAGGTTTCAGGGTAAATCCTAAGGGGATTTGACTGACCTTGTCAGATACAAAAGTTACATTTCTTGTTATATAGGTCTTGCTTTATCTTTACTTAACCATCCAGAATAAAAGTATAAATATGAGGTATAAAAAGTAAAGCCATATTAATATGCTAAGCTGTAAAGGCTCAAGTCAACAACTTCTGACATTGCCAGTCCTACAGATAACCCACTACCATCATGGACTAGTAGACTATATTGGATTATTTTGCTGAATTCACACACCTACAATATTTAAATGGCAGGGTGATTCTTTTGTGATGAGGCTTTCCATCCTGCAGAGCCAGGCAGGCTCCAAGACAATGAGCTCTCCTGGCACCTCTCATTGTAGATCAAGGTCTTGATCATGACCCACATATACACAGACAAAAAGTGTTTCTTCTTGGTTCAGACTACAGAGCCATATGAGGCCCAGAGCCTGGGTGAGCCTCGGAGTTCCCCATCCTGTGATTCCAGCTAGAATTCCCATGGAGTGGGTACCTTCCCAAACCATGGAGTCCAGCTCCCTAGTGTTCAATTCCAAATATCATCTCCAAATTTGGGCCGGCCAAATAGCTCAGTGGATTAAAGTACCTGCAAGCAGGCACATGGGGCCAGGGTTTTTCCCAGGGCCTGCTGTGCTAGCCCCATTCCTGGGGCACACTGAGTTAGCAAATGAGGCTGAGCATGGTAGCACACACCAATAATCCCAGTTCGTGGTAGGCTGTAAACTGGGGGATCACTAGGAGTCTGATATAGTAATAAGACCCTGAACAACCTGTAGACCCTTCCCTAAAATAAAATAAACAAAAATCTCCAAATTCAGTGACTTTCCTCCTAGTGACACAGATAACACTGATAGAAGTCTCCTAGCACTCTTCCCCCTGTATTTGAATACAATCTTTTTTAATGCATTTTAGTACAGGGTCTACAGGGTCTCACTGCGTAGATCAGACTCATAGTGATCCTCCTGTTTTCAGCCTCCCGAGCTCTGGGATTACAGGCACACACCACCACACCCAGTCTCAGTAACTTGTCCCATTGTGCCTCTGGGGCAAAGCTGGCACAGCATGCTGGGGCTCGAACCCGGTCCCTGTGCCTGCCTACACAGTGCTTTAGCCCACTGAGCTATCTGGCTGGCCCTTGAACACAAATTTTTAAGGAAAATGATTTGTATTGTCACTCTTCTGCATCTTTCTTTTTTGTGGTAGAGTGTCTGTAATGCAAAATAAAAGAATTTTAAAAATTCAGACAAAAATGTGTGGCAAAGCCACTGTTCTGACAGGAAGCACCTCTGGAGTAACTAGGACTTAGTCGATATAAAATTTTCCATGTTTCAAAAACTGCCTCCAATTTTTAAAATAACAAAAATCTGGGTATAGCCAAGAGCTGGAAAAAATATCAGTTTTCTTCAATTCCTTCTAAAAGACGGGGGCATTAAAAATAGAACCCAGGCAGAAGCAGCAGGCGCGCTGGCATCCTTTCACCTGTTTTGAATTATGTGGCTTAGCCCAGCATGCATTTCCCCAGAGGGCTTGTGGAATCTTCTTTCAAGAACATGCTAAACACCCATCTGTCAAAAACCATTTTGGGGTACTGAGGTGTAACGCTGGTAAATAGAACAGACCTCCCCTTGAGACTGCTGTGTGTGCAGAACAGCTCTATCGCTACGGGACGCAGGGACTCGTTATCCTTGATCAATGGTGGTCTGAATGGCAGAGAAGGCCACCCACGCCGGGGACACTTCAGTGCATGTCCCCAAGAAGCATGTCCTCTCCTGGCAGAGCCAGATGCCCAGGCAGACCATTCCAAGACAATCCCACATTGCATGAGAACAGGATGTCAGAGGGGCCAGGCCAAACACCGCCATTACCAGTGGATACCAGTGGTGAGGAGAGCCACAGAGAGCCAGCTTCTGGTGCTTCCGGGCCTTGGGGACCTAACTTGTTTCTCACCACCACTTCCAGCAGCTAGAGGGTGTCAGGGGTTCCTCTCACCACAGTGAGGTCAGCCAGGGCTGGGTCTAAATCCAGGTTGGTCTGCATCCAAAGTCCATGTGCTTTTCATAGCCCAAAACACAAATACCAATTATTTAAGATAACCTTTCTCAATTCTCTTTATGAATGTTAATTTATTTGTACTTCTCTCAAGGCAACTGCCTTGATCTGGATGTAGTATCATTTGTGTTATTGGTTTTACTGGACCATAAAATTCAAAGGCAGGGATGGCATCTTCTTATATGTTTTGACAGGGAGGGAGAGAGACGGAGGGAAAGAGAGAGACAGAGGAAGAGGGAGAGAGAGAGGGAGGGAGGGAGGGACAGAGACAGAGGGAGAGAGACAGACAGACAGACAGAGACAGAGAGAAAAGGTAAGCCTCTGATGAGGTGATACTTCAGAAGACACCGAGAGAGCAGAGAGCAACCCTGGAGGCGCGAGAGTGTAGGGTGAGGACAGTCCCATCAGCACGCACAGCAAGTACACAGGTCCTGCATCAAGGGACAAGGCTTTAGAACACAGCCTTCACCCTTCTACCCTGCACTGTGTCCTCTCAATTCTCAACTTCGTTCAAAGCGCACCCACTAGTTGACATCACTGTTGTGCATTCATGTGCTTGCTGTCTGTATCTGCAGCCAAATTCTGAGCCCTGTGAGCACATGACTGCGCCTTCACCAGTGAGGATACTCAACGCCCAGTTCATGGAGAAGACGCTATAAAATACTTTCTTAGGAACTTCTATGCAAAAACAAGAGAAAAGAAAAAAGAAAGCTGGGCATGGTGGCACAGGCCTGCCATCCTAGCACTTGGGAGGCTGAGACGGGAAGAATGCCATGAGTTCAAGGCCAGTCTGCACTACAGAGGCAAACACTATCTCAAAAAAAAGGAATATTTAGTGCATTGTCTGGATTTCTAATTTTCATTTTGTTGCTCCTAAGCTCTTAATGTGTACAGCTACTGAGCTAAGCACTTTGCGGACATTACCTCACTTAATCCTCACAAAACCCTATGTGCATGAATAATAATGCTACCCTCATGCACCATGGGGTGGAACTCAGCCACTAAGTGCGGGGCTGGAGCGCGAGCCCAGGCTGACCCGAGGAGGGTTTGTGCTCTTCCATGAAAGCAGCAATCTAATCTTGCTAAGCCCGTTGCAGCTGCCACGGTGTCCTGAACCCACCAGGGCCTCCACAGTCACTATTTGACTTCAATGTATTCAATGAAGAGGATGCACCCCAAAGAGACTACAGCCCGGACTGTATGGGAGCGGAGAAGCACCAGCACGAAAGTAGTATACACATTCCCCGGGAACCTAGCTGTGGGAGAAACACCAGGAGGGTGGTGCCGGATCCAAGGGCACTTTCCAAAAGATACCAGGCTGATCTATCCCCATTCCACCAAAGGCACAAAAATTCCAGCTTCAGAAATCATCTTCTCATCATGGCGAGGAGCAGCCAGGCTGAAGACCTTGGAGGCGACTCGTGAAGACGCTGCGTACCAGAAATAAGGCCCTTCCCACCATGCTGAAAAGCACACACCCACACTGAGCCCTTCCCTTCCCCCAAACCCAAAGCAGCTACCCGGACCTAACAAGGCTGGCAGCTAAGCACAGTGTGGGCCCCAGGGATTCCTTTAATCCACAGCCACCGTGCCCAGCCCCTTGCTGGAGTGTGCCCAGCACAGGCTGCCCTTCCTTGGAAGCACTCAAGGCCCACACACTGGATCCATCTAGCAGACTGCCCCACAGACTGTGCCTCCACTCAGTTCCTACTCCTCATGTTTACTTCTGCTGAGACACAAGACAGGCCCTGTAAGAGGGGTCACCCGCTGGTCCACAGACACTACCAGCAACTGCATCCTCATCTCAGGGAATGACACCATTTCATCTCTCAAGACAAAAGTATCTGGATTCATCCTTGATTCATGCTTTTTCCTCAGACCCTTAGGTCACTTTATGTCATGCCAAGTCTACCTCCAAAATACATCTCAAATCTGTTCTCCTCTTCCATGTCTAAGAGCAGCCTAACTGGTCCACCCCTTACCCCTTGTGGACCCTGCAGCATTCGGCTAGTTGTCCATGAAATCCTTTCTCTTCTTATTTGAGTTGAAAATTTGGAGACCACATTTCCCAGACTCCTCTGCAGCTAAAAGTTTAGCCATGTGACCAGGTACTCATATGGAAAGAATGAATGTAAATAATGCATACAATTTTGAATCGTGTGCTGAAAAGGAAATCAGTGCTCCCGTATTCATCTCTTATCCTTTCTCCTTGGCTGGAATGAAGACATGGAGATTTGCCCGGCTCACGCCACACAGATGAGCACAGACACCTAAGGGAAGGTAAATAACAGGCGCTTTAGTCCCAGAAGGATCTTGCAGAACAAAGCTTCCTGCCAGTTCTGGATGGCTCAGGCTGCATGGCTGAGAAAAGGAGGCTAGAACAAAGGGTCTGCTGCAAGAGCTCAAGCAAGCACCGATGGCTTCAGCAAGGGCAGACCAATGGTGAGGCACAGCCAAATTCCGCATATATTTTGAAATTACAATTCCATGTTTTATACTTGGGGCATGAGAGAAAGAGAATGGTAAGGACGACTCCAAGGCTTTTGGCCTGAGCACAGATGGAGGAAAACTGAAGGCGGAGTCAAAGCGGAGTCCAACTCAAGCTGTGGTCAAGACTGCTTGGATTCAAGCCCTGACTCTAACATTCAGCCCCACGATCTTGCTCAAGTTCCTTCAACTCTCCATGCCTTCACAGTCCCATTTCTAAAATGAGGCCCCGTAATACCCTTATCTCGTAAAATTGATGTTAACAGGAAATAAATGCATCTCAAAGCTATCTTTTGTATTGCTTGATTCTTCAAAAAGACTCAGAATATCTGAGATCAGAAGAGCTCTGCCTCGTTTCCATGCCTGCTTTTCCCATCTCAAATCACACTAAGCCCCCAAGAGTTTGAAAGGAGAGACGTGGCTGTCTGCTGTGGTTTGGGGACAGCTGTGCGGAAGCTTTCAAAGCAGCTGGCGCAGGCACACAACCAGAACATCTCCTTCACCTCAGATTCCTGGCGAAGCAAGGCTGCCGTTGGAAGGGAAAGGTTCTAATTACCAAGCCACCTGTCCAGCCATCTGAAGCCAGGCACCCGGCTGGCTCCCCGCGGGCAATGGGGCATTGAGGGAGACAATGCTCAGAGTCCCTAATGCCTTTCACATTTCTCAGCACTGTAGGATCATGGAGAAAACAGCTCTCAGAAGAGGCCCCGTGACGGTTCCTTAGCATTTGTTAATAAGGAGAGAGACACTGAGGGCTTGGGTGAGGAGGAGACCGTCTTCATGGTCTCAGTGCTAACTGCACTCCCCTTGTGTCCGTGCAAACAGAGACAGGCGGTTTCTAAATTAGAAGCTGCCCACTGAGTTTTTCTAAACTGACAAAGGTATGAAAGATGGGGTAGGACAGGGAGATGGCTCAGTGGAATAAGTGCTTCCCTGGCAAGCGCAAGGGCCTGAGTTCAATCCCTCGTTCCACAAAAAAAAAAAAAAAAAGAAAGAAAGAAGATGGGGTGGCTATATCCAAACTTGTCAAATAAGAATAAAATTAATAGCAAGAGCTGGCCAGAGAGCTCAGTGGACTGAAGTGCCTGCTTAAGCAGGCACAACAACTGGGGTTCAATCCCAGGGCATGCCATGCTGGCCCCACCCCTGGGGTGCACTGAGACTGGGATTGAGATTGTGCGTGGTGGCGTGTGCCTGTAATCCCAGCACTTGGGAGGCTAAACACAGGAGAATCATTGTGAGTCTGATCTGTGTAGTGAGACCCCATAGACCCTGTACTAAACACATTAAAAAAAAAAAAAGAGCTCAGTACAAAAAGTTCTAGCCAGGACCAAATCAGTCACAGAGCTCGGTAGACATCAGCACAGTCTGCATCACAGCCCTTTCTACTTCTTGGGCCCGTGGCGAAAGCACATTTCCCCAGCTATGGAAGATGATGGGGCACAAGACAGAAGGAACTGAAATTCATTATTTAGATTGGTACAAAGTCTCGCTATGCAGCTCGGACTCAGCAATTCTTCTGTCTCAGCCTCCCCAGAGCTGGAATTACAGCCCTATACCTCCACACTTGGTTTCGGGGCCAGCGCCAGGAGCTTTGGGGGGCTGGCACCGCATGTAGTACCAGAGATCACACTTGGAAGCTTGTGCTTGCCACAGGCACTTAGACTGCTGAGCTGTCTTCCCAGCGCAGGAGCTGAAATTCAGACTAACAGCTCTTTAGCAAATCACCTGCTGAGAAACAGCCAGCGAGAATTCAACACGTGTATTTTAAGTCGTTAAAATTTGAGGTTCACCTGTTAACATCCGCATCCTATGATCACAGCTCAAATCCCCCCCCACACACACAAACCTGCATTTTTTGAGTGTTCACAAGACCATATCAGGAGTATGAGCAAAACGAACGGAAGGGTCACAGCCAACAGAGCACACCTGGTAGGCCCTGTCAGCCTAACCCTCTGACCTTAACTAAAAAGCAATGCTCTCCACAGAAGAACATCATTTCATAAAATAGCATGCATCAAGAAAATGTTGTCCCTTTCTGTCCCAGGATGTGCCCGAGATGTGACACTTGAATCAGGGGTTCAGTTTCCCTGCTTGACATCACAGCTTAACCTGCAGTTCATCAGCATGCCCAAAGCCTTGTTTTCTGTTACCCTAGGCCAACCTTAGGCAGCTGACCACCCTAAGGGAGTCTGTAGAATAGTTAATATCCAATTAAAGCTTTTAAAAAAGAAAATATGATGTCATCTTTTTAAAAGGAACAAATGAAATTTACAAACATAAGTGCACCCATGGAAATAAAAGGCAGAAATCAAATAATCCATTAGCTTGCCACAGTGGCCTAAGCAGCATGCCCTCTGCCAGTGGACTGTGAGCTCTACGAGGACAAAGAACTTACCCTTTTTTCTGCCACAGGGCCACTGAACATGCTGTTCCCTCGACCTGAAATGCTGTGCCTGTCTTCCCCCTCCCGGCTTCCTCTGCCTGAGTAGTCCTACTTCCAGGTATCAGCACAAGCACCACCCAGGGCTCTGTTATGCACCCTATAGCACTGTGCATCTGCTGTGTGGTTTTACATTTAGGTGTGTGATTTCCTTCACTGCATTTGTCTAGATCTGCAGCTGTCCTAATTATTCAAACTTGCATTAATCACCTGTTTCCCCCTGACCTGGCCAGGGCCCTAAATGTTCTGTCCACAGCTGTTTCCCAATGTCTCCACCAATGCAGGATCCACTAGCCAGCTTAGTGAATAGATCCACTGTCATTCTCACTTAGCTGAGTTCATCTAGTCTTCTACAGCTAGGTTGGCTTTTTTCCATTCATATTTTAACATCACATACTGAGAGATATTTGTTAATATCAAGAAGATGAAAAAATAATAAGGCACTCATAATACAGAATTTAAAAAGTAACTCATCAATAATTCTCCTGCCTGACAAATGTGTGTCTGGTCCCTTTCCTGTGCAGCACGGAAACAGTTCCTTGTCCTGAGCAGTTTATCAATCAGGTAGCAGAAGAATATTATAAAATAATGTTTTTCTTCTAACACTAGGCCAGGCTAGTCTAGGTTCCTGCCTCAGGGAAAGGATGACAAAACATAGAAAATGATTTCTTTTGAGCATCAAAGTTAAAACCTTGTTGGGAATGGAATGGACACTTTGGAGGAAAATGCATGATATCAAAATAAGGCTTCCTTACCCATATACAAAAGACCCTCCACCAGGCCCATGAACATGGAAGAGGAGGAAACGGCAAGGTTCCAGAGAGGCCAGAAAGGGTAGCGTGTGTAGTGATGGACTAATGGTCAGCATCAAGCACCCAGCTGAACCGACTCAGAGTGGTTCTGGGTGTGGAGGCCCAGCTGAGGATTGTCGCCAACAGCATAAAAGGAGAACTGGAGGGGAAGACAGCGTGTCGTTAAGTCTCCTGAAGAAGTCTGCTGCGCTGGTTTTCCTGATATGACCTCAGCTTGTCTCGTCATCAGACAGTCTCGGGTCCTCGCTATCACTGAGGATGGCTGTGGTTCTCTCTGGGGGAGCTCGGGTCCTTACCTTGAGCATTGCTTCCTGGCTCCAGCGCAGATCCCTCAGCCTCCTGACATCCCGCATCCTCGGACTGTCTAGCTTCCACCACCAGCCTTTGGGCCATCCCAGTGCAGATCCTTGATACAGACTTGAGACGCTGTTGTGGGCTCTACGCCTCTAGCTGGACTTGTGGAGGACACTGCCATGGGCTCGTGTTCTCCAGGTGGGTTCATCAGGGGTCCTGCCATGAGCTGGAGGCTTCAGCAGGAGTCCTTCAGAACGCTGCCATGGCATCCAGGCCCTCAGCGGATTCCTGGGGTCTCCAGGGTGTGGGTCAATCTCCCATACACTTTTATGTTTGGCTCTTGTGGTGAACAGTATTTAAAAAACCTATAAATTATATGTCCCATCTTCCGGGTACGGTGTCTACAGGCTTTCATAATGGTCCCGCACCTGACGACCGTCGTAGGCTTTCCTACAACACTGCCTCTAGCAAAACTAGGCTGTCCCAAACCCCAGGGAACAGAATTGTTTATCTCTATACCAAGAAGGTTGGGAAGGCCCCAAATCTGCATGTGGTGTGTGCCTGGGCAGACTTCGAGGGATTAGAGCTGTGCGGCCTAAAGTCCTTATGAGATTGTCTAAAACGAAGAAGCACGTCAGCAGGGCTTATGGGGGCTCCATGTGTGCCGAGTGTGTCCGCGACAGGATCAAGTGCGCTTTCCTTATTGAAGAGCAGAAAATCATGGTGAAAGTGTTGAAAGCACAAGCACAGAGTCAGAAGGCTAAATAAAACATGAAGCTGTTGCAGTAATAAGCGATGGAAAGGCTAAAAAAAAAAAAATTATATCTCCCATATTAATCTTTTCCCTGGTAACCCCTGACTACAACGCATGTGTTACTGAAGCTCTGTGACCCAAGGTCAAGAGCTCGGAAAGGCAGGGTCACCTGGAGGCAAGCTGTGCCGTCCTTGTGCTCCACTTGGGGTGAGGCAGGTGGGCCCCAGTGGGGTGGGGAAAACTGGCATGCAGTGGCATCTCTGCAGTGAAATGTGACCAGCTATCCACATGTCCTAGTGACCAAGGACTGGGCTTTCCACACCCTAGCAGAGGCCACTCAATGGGTGCCATCCACCAGATGCCTCAACCAGGATCCTCGACGCTGCCCTGGGAGAGAGGAAAGGGCAGACATCTTTCCACTGACCCAACATCAGCGCTTCAGCTTCACAAAGGCACAAACATGCAGACGCTCCATAGAAAGCATACTTTAATCCTGACCTTTTCCCCTGGCTAGCCATACTCATCACGCCAAGCAGTGAAACCAAGCTGACGCTCCTGGCCGACCACGTGATCCCATGCAACCAAAACTCAGCAGTGAACTTCATGGAGCTATGGTGTTTGGCAAGACCAGGGTATTAGAGACATTTTAGACTTAGTTTTGACTTGTGATCAGCTTATCAAGGTGTAAACCCATTGTATGTTGAGTAGCATCTGTTTCACAGAGAAGAAGCTCAACCTAGGAAATAAGCTAAATGAAATTAAAAGCTGATGCAATGTTGTACACGTATAACCCCAGCTACACTGGAGGTTAAGGCAGGAGACTCACAAGTTCCTAGCCAGCTTGGACGATGCAGTAAAGCTGTGTCTCCAAATAAAAAGTTTAAAGAACTTGGGATGTATCTCAGTGGTGAAGTGCCCTGGATTGAATCCTCATCAATGCCAAGAGGACATTAAAGCTAGCCAGAGTGGTACATGATCACAATCTCAGCTACTTCCATGTGTGAGGCCAGAGGATCCCTTCAGCCCAGCAGTTCAAGGGGCAGCACAGCAAAACATCAAGGAAAAAGAAGAGAGAGCAGGAGGGAGGGAAGGAAGAGAGAAAGGGAGGAAAGGAGTGAGAAGGAGGGACGGAGGGAGGGAGGAAGGAAGGAAGGAAGGAGGGAAAGAGGGAGGGAGGGAAGGAGGGAGGGAGGGAGGGAAGGAAGATAAGAAGGAAGGAGGGAAGGAAGGAAGGAAGGAAGGAAGGAAGGAAGGAAGGAAGGAGGGAAGGAGGGAGGGAAGGATGGAAGGAAGGAGGGAAGGAAGGAAGGAAGAAAGGAAGGAAGGAGGGAAGGAGGGAGGGAAGGAAGGACAAGAGAAGAGGAGGTAATGGAAGAGGGACTGGAGTCTGCCGAGTGCCGCCTCCTACACAGATGTGAACTGTTAGTCTCCTAATGTAACTGGAGCAAAAGGCATAGGTCATCACAGAACTGAGGCTAGGCAGGGTAACTGTGCACCAGGAAACCCATGGAACACTTAGGGGGTGGTGATACATGAGTAGAGGCCTTGGGCTGGGTGGAGTTTTTAAGAGACAGAGATAGGAAATGGTGAGGCTCAAGAAAATGCATTTCAGAAGTGGGAAAGCAGAGATAGGAAAGTTCTGAGTGAAACAGTGGCTTGAGGGGGGTTATAGCTCAGTGGTAGAGCATATGTCTAGCACGTACAGGGCTGTGGGTTCAATTCCCAGCACCATTAAAGCACAACACACAATATAATACAAAACAACAATAGCTCATCTGATTATCTAATTCGGAGAGCACGTGGGTGAAGACCCACGATTCCTCAGCAGAGAGCCTTAAATGGTGACTAAAGAGACTGGCTGCTATGTGGTAGGTGACACAGAGTCACCAAAGTAAATGGCACAGTGGTGTGAGATAAGCCAACTGTGCCTGAAGGACACTGAGCTGGCACTGAGAGGTGCAGGGAACAAAGAAAGGCAAGGCCAGGCATGGAGAGGTGAGACTGCGGGTCCAGCAGGAGCTGGGGGACTGCAGGAAGAGGCTGTGACAGGGGCGGCACCCTGGCCTGAGCAGCCAGTAGGGGAAGAGAGGGAGGTGTCAAGGATGCCCTTGGGGTTACAAGGCCAACAGAGAAGCACAATCGGGGGAAGTGCACCAAAGATGCAAGTAGAGTAAGTAGGTTGGATGCGGAGTTGGAATTTCAAAAAGAAAGAGCAACTTTGTCAGAGCTCAAAGGTATTTTAATGATTACCCTAACTTGTGCATCTCAAATCTTGTATTTAAAGGTGTGACCAAAAAAGAGACTATTGGGGCTGGGGAGATAGCTCAGTGGAAAAAATGCTTCCCTGGTAAGTGCAAGGGCCTAAATTCAATCCCTGGTTCCACCAAAAAAACAGAGAGACTATTGACTATTTAAGCTCTTATAATTTATTACAGTGAAATACACAGCACCATTGGTTCCCCCCAAATTGGCCCACTTAGCTTTGAACACACTTCTTGCGCCTCTCGGAATCAGGTCCGAAATCCTCTTTCATGAGTGTCTTTAGTGATGGCTTCA
Organism: Ctenomys sociabilis; assembly: GCA_004027165.1. Taxonomy (NCBI): domain Eukaryota; kingdom Metazoa; phylum Chordata; class Mammalia; order Rodentia; family Ctenomyidae; genus Ctenomys; species Ctenomys sociabilis. The sequence continues at coordinate 4,338 of PVKA01016729.1, read as the reverse complement.
GTTATGACAGTTCATGGCTGCCTTGATGTCCCGAGTCTATGCGAAATGTTTACCCTTCATGGTCATTTCGACTGTGACAAAGAGCCAGACATCTCATGGTATCAAATCTGGTGGACAAGATGGACAAAGAGGTGCTGGAATGCTTTTCCAAGCCTGTCTCTCCGTTGGATGGGACCAGGCAGCAGCGTCCACTGTCTTCATAATCACACCTCGTAAAGACACGAATTTCCAGTACAGAAAGTAGCAGGCGTCCTGGAACAAGTGCGTGGGAGGCAAGGGGCAGCTTCTTGGAAGGGACTAATGGAAATGTGTCTTACTGCTGTCAGGTACTCACCATATATTTTGATCTTTATTCATACATACAGATGTGCACTGATAGGTTCGGGCCCTAGTGTGAATTGCTAAAGTCGTTGTGGTGGTCGTCTACTCTGGCCAATGCCCTTAGAACAAAGGCCCAAGACCCCAGGACACCTCCCCCTTCTTTTCCAACTTAGCCCAGGACATAATTTACTTCTTGCCTCCTCAGGGAAGACCCCCAATCAGCTCCCTCAGATATACCTAACCATCCCCTCCGAACTCCACCCATGGCAAAGGGCCATAAAAGCCTCAGCCTTCCTTTGTGTAGTCCAGAAAATTCCTCGACCTCCCCAAATTCTGTGTCCTCAAAGAAAATAAAGCCCCTTTCCCTTTTGCCCAAGTACCAAGGGTATGTCTGAGAGCACGGTGGGGGTTTTAGGATGTGCATAATAACCATTCTAAGATCTAGACAAGTTTTCATTTGCAAACATAATGTGCAGGTTCTCTAAATGTATGTACTTAAAAGTTGATTTGAAGAATTATTAAATAATAATAAAGGAGGCTAGCACTGGTGGGGGAAGTGGAGCACGCAGCCTGTGAAATATGCGCGAAGGAAACATGGGCAAGAAAAATGGTGGGAACAGGGAAACCCACTCCTGTTTAGAACAAGTAGCAGTGGTGCAAGGGAGAAAAATGTTGTCCAGCCTGAGGGACGCCAGCGCGCCGGCTGAGTCCGAGAGCTCACTGTGCTCGGGGAGGAGTACGGACGGGGAGGTGCATTGTCCCCAGTGAGGACACTGGCTCGGGAGATCGCCCAGAGTCACCTGTGCGAGGCCAGAGTGCGAGTCCTGGCGCGTGTGCTCCTAGGCAGCCGCGCTACACCCCAGCCCGGCCGCCGCCGCCGCCGCTGCCACTTCTCCCCATCACGCAGCGTGGTGCAAGACCTCTGCAGTTAGGTCAGCCAGAGCCGCGCAAATCCAGAGTCACTGGACTCTGTTTTCTAAGTCCAGGTATTATCACTCCCATTCTCAAGATGGCAAGGTGAAGCTTGCCAGTATTACACCGTCAGGTCTCCCTGTCATCAGATTCAGGGGGTTTCAACAAATCTCACGGTGCAGGCCCAGGGCTCAGTCGCTCCTGGCTGGGCCAGAGGGACTTCACATGACTTGCCAAGCACACGTCTCCCCACCTTGCTCTTAACCCTGCCAAACACTTGACACTGTTTCAACTGATTCAGAGTTTAACCTACAATCTTGGTGTCTGTTGGTGGCCAGTAGCCGCCTTGTTACTCTTAAGAGGTGCCCCGGCAGGTGCAGACAAGCCCCAAGGGACCCCACTCATGTCCTCTGCTGGACCTAGGTTCCCAGCCTAACTGCATGCAGCTGACCACGAGGCACGGCTCTTCATTTCATCAGGAATGCTACAAATATCTACTTTTATAACTGACTTTTGTCTCAGAGGTTACAACATAGAAAGGTATTACAAATAACTCTCATATGGGGCTAATCAATTATTCTTCTAAACCACAATCTATTCATATGGCATTGCAACCAAAGCCTGAAATAACTGTTATTTTGCAAAGAGAGCATTCTAGAAGTGAGAATTTAAGTGTAAGACAAGTAACATTTACTCCAGACTCGGGCCCACCTCCCCTTTAATTTATGTGAAACATGGCATTTTAAGCCTTCACTTCTTTTCTGTCCAGAAGCCAGACTCCGACTTCCTTTCTTCTCAGTTCCCACAGCCCTTCTACCTCTCCTCCTTTTCCCTTTTCCAGGGTGTTTTGAGACAGTTTCACCTCCAGCACTCTCTTCTCTGTTTGGGACCCCATGACACTGGCAAGACTTCTTCTGGTCTCTTCCACCAGACCCCTCTCCTAAAAAAAACCTGTTGGCTGCCTGAAGGCACCACTGGGCCTGAAAGTGGACTCCAAAGGAGCGAGGCTCCTAGGGCACTAAGAAGGGACTGGCCAGGGTACAGAAAAACCCAAGTCCAGCCACAAGTCTGCCACCCTGTCCCATGAGGCCTCCCAGGGAAAGGGGACCCCTCCCCCAGAGAACAAAGAGAGGCAAAGCCACATCTCGTCGTGGGCTGGGGCATTGGCCTCAGGCTCTACGAGCACCAATGCTCAGCCTGAGCTCCCTTGATAGGGCCAGGGAAGCAATACCTAAAAGGTCCAAGTCAAAGCCAACCTCCAGGGCATGCCACAGAGAAGAGCAAGCAAGAAATACCCTGCACCAAAAGTGATAGGCACCATCCTGGAATGGGCTAAGCCTAGGCCAGCCCCTCAGACCCTCTCCACCTGAGGAGAGAGCATGGGCACTTCAAGGGCATGGGTGGGATAGGAAGGGAAGGAGGGAGGGAAGAAAGAAAGAGCAGGAGGAGGAAGGGGAAGGAAGGAGACCAGACATGGGAACAAATAGTTGGTAGTAAAAAAAGGACAATCGGTCAGGCTCTCTCTGAGTGGGCCCAGTTCTCCATCTAACAACTCCTCAGCAGACAGGGTCAAAAGAAGGCCCCACCTCTCAGCTCTCTGGGGGCAGAGGGTGAAGGAACTACAGGAGAGAGAGCAGGCCTTGCCACAAGCAGAGATAGTGAGGAAGGTCTGTCTGAGGCTATGTCCCCCAGCAGCCTGAAGCCCAAACCCGCTCCTGCCAGGCTTCCCCTATAGGTGCCCACTCCCATTCTCCTCAGAGTGAGAGGAATTCTCCTCATTCCCATACCAAAGGTGGATCCGAACTCACTCTCCTAGACAGCCATTACATGGATAGTTACAGAGCTGCCCTGCAAGCTAGAATTCATTTTTCTGTCTTATTTTTTTAGTTTTATTGAGGTCACTGAAAAATACAATTGTATATATTTACAAAGCACAATGAGATGATTTGATTTGGTGTACTATGAAATAAGCACCAAGCTCGTGAACACAGCCATCCCCTCACAGAGTGACTGTCTGATTTGGAGAAGAGCATGCTAATGGTCTAGCCCCTTTGTAAATGCCATGCAATACGGTATCAGTTCTATAGTGTGCCTGGGGAGAGTCACACGGAGAGAAAACTTTCTCTCAGGCTCTCACAGAGAGCAAACTGGTCAAGCATTGGCCATGACTCATCCACATGGATGACACAGACAAAGGATCTACAGAATAAGGTACAGGACTACAAGAAAAAACCTGAGGGGACTTCACTGACCACATAAGAAATATAAAGTTCATGTGTTGGTATATAAATCTTGATCTATCTAGGTCTTAACCATCCAGCAGAAAAGTATAAAAATGAAGTATACATCGCGGGGCCATAATATTAAGCTGAGCTCTAAATGGCTATGGTCGACAACTTCTTTGAATAACTCACTATTGTTGTGGAATGCTGGACTGTGTTGGATTGTGGTGTCGAGTTCAAGCACCTAAGCTAGTTGACTGTCAATGGACTGCCCCTTTTGACAGATGTAGACAAAGGAAAGGGTATAGAAAGAAAAAATCATGATGTGTGTGTATAGACAGTACAGTTGGGATAGATAACGCTGCGCTTCTACATAATCCTATGAGAGGCAAGATCTGCACTAATGGTGGTTGGACAGGATATTATGTCGGCTTCTAGTACTATGGTCATTCACTAGGAAAATAATTATTGAATTTTTGATATAATTCAGGTATAAAAAATAAGATAAGTAAGCAGCTACACTCAATTTACTGATAAGAGACAAATAAAATAATATCTGCAAGTATAATATCATGTATGCACCTTGTACGATACCAAAACATTATGAAAACAGTTTGCAATGTATTAATTTATCGAATCTGTCTTGTTAAGGTGTCTTGAAACTGTCTGATTGATATTTATACTTCAATAAAATAAAAAATGACCTGTACTGCAATATTATGAGACTCAGGTGAGCTCCAAATTTTCTGAGCAAGGAGATTGTGGAGCCACAGAGGAAAGAGATTGAAGTTCTATAGTGTGCCTGGGGAGAGTCACATGAAGAGAAAACTTTCTCTCAGGCTCTCACAGAGAGCAATCTGGTCAAGCATTGGCCGTGACTCAT